>JAUELF010228869.1:0-13809 GCA_031471495.1 Clinocardium nuttallii
TTATAGAGCTGAGAGACTGATGTGTGAGAGCCAGTTACATGACAAGATTGTCTTGTAGAGCTGAGAGACTGATGTGTAAGAGCCAGTTACATGACAAGATTGGCTTATAGAGCTGAGAGACTGATGTGTGAGAGCCAGTTACATGACAAGATTGTCTTGTAGAGCTGAGAGACTGATGTGTGAGAGCCAGTTACATGACAAGATTGGCTTATAGAGCACTGATAGACTGATGTGTAGGCAAGATAGTTTTGTAGAGCTGATGGAAAGATTGTCTGGTAAATGTGTGAGAGCCAGATACTAGACCAGATTGATGATTGTTTTGTAGTACTGATGGACTGATGTGTGAGAGACAGTTACCAAAAAAGATTGTTTTGTACTAAAGATTACGGATTGACTGATATGTGAAAGCAAGGAAAAATAAAAGTCACAGTAATGTGAACGAACTGCTTGGTGTGATAGAATTGAAATACAATTGAAAATTGCATTTAACTCCAATTAATCAATCAATCTTTCAATTAATTAATCTGCGTGTTGTTTTCTGTTCTAGGTGATTGACCTTTAAATTTATTAATGAGAACTGTTTTGCTTCAAATAAAAGATTTTTGCAGGGTTTGATTGTAAATCTGATGATCTTCTTCCTTTGCAACAATATTTAAATGATTTTTCCCCACTTTTGCCAAAATGTTTCCAAAGTAGTCTACTGCAATTTGTTGTAAGTGGAAAAGGGTTATCAGACTATATTGATGGTTTAAATAAAGCAGACCTCTTTAGCCTATCTGCAGCCGACAACTTCATAAAACATTGTAGGAGAAGGCAATATTGCTCCTAATAAGCAATTTCCTTCTTTTGGTACACATATTTTTATTTCTTTTCAAGAATGACACCTTCATTTATAGAGGGAAACCGCTGTGGTCGAGTGGTTAGCGTCTGGGATTTCGAAACAGGGTGTCCCTGGTTCGATCCCCAGTCACGGCAAATCGGTCATGGTGGAGTGCCTTGGGCAAGGCACATTTTCTAGCCTAGTACTGGTTTGTTTACCCAGGGATCATGAATAATTAAATTTAATTGCGCGCTAAATGACCTTAGCTGTCGATGCGCCATAAAACAATATACATTCATTCATTAATAGAGAATCAATTTTGTGTATGTTTGAAAGACCTTTCCCACTTGCAAACACATTTGTTGCATGATGGTTACTGCAGATACAATGTAGTAAATGAACAAATTGTTCATAATGAGCACTTTGTACTTTAGCCACATAAATTATTCAATAATCATACTTTTTTATGAATAGAAATTCTCAATATTTTTTCCTAGACGTATTGCAAAACTGATTAAGTGTGAAGGGTTTTTTTTAATAATTATGTACATACTCACCATCAAATAAACAATAATTGTATAATATTTTATAACCTAATTTCAAGCAATCACAGCTTAAAATGCAGTTACCACCAACATTTCTTTCTTATCATTTATTTCTACTCTTAAATTTTGAGGCTACCCTCCTTGGCGCTAAGGCTTGTGGGGGGAAAGCATTACGATGACTAGCTGGTGTCAGGAAAAGTGGACCAGTAGCACTAGTTACTTACCCAGGAAACTCTGTGATATAAATGAACAACTGTTGAAAGCGGCGTTTAATATAAAACAATCAATCACTAAATCAATTAAACCATGTGTTCAGTGTAACTCTGTTATCAGACAACCCTCTCCTGCATGCAACAATTTTCAGCAGATGATTAAAAACATCTAGGCAAAACTATAAAAAATCTCTATCAGTGGAACTATATCAGTGGAACTATATCTATTTAAAATTAGAATTCAAAACATTGTTGAAAAGGGAGAAATTATTAATAATAAGCAATATAATTATATCTCTATTTACAACAATATTTTCAAATTGGTTTGTCTGCATGTAAAAAGGACAAAAGCACATTATTTTTATCTTTTCACTGAAAGTGCTTATCAAACAGCTTGATCGATAACATGCAGATTTTAGACACCAACATTAAGAACATAGAAATTAAAATCTGGTCAAAACAAAAGGTTTTTTTAATTATGTAAACCTTTCCCACAAACTGACACTTTATGTCGCCTTTGCAGCAGACGACTTTTGAAAACATTGTGACCAGAGAAGATATTGCTCAAAACCAGAATTTCCCCTCCTGACACAATGTTTTCAACTTTTCAATAACTAAACTTTAATTTATTAAGATTTTCCATATTTTTGTCTAGAAGATTTCATAGCTTGTTGCTGCAGATTTGCTGTATTTGGGCAAAGGTTAAGAACGAATGAGTGGCCTGTCATTTTGTCAGTAAGTAAGATTGGTGAACAGACAGATGAACAGAAGAAGTAGAAGTCATCTCCCTGTCCGTCAAGGCAGGCAACACAATCAAGTTCTGAACTTGAGCCATACTAAAACATCCTTCTGATTGATTGTCTGGTGTTTTATGCCGCTTCAAACAACTTTATATCATGCATTTCCTAGGTTAATTACCAGTACTACTGGTTGACTTATGCCAACACCAGCGAGTCAGTCAAAATGCTGGGCATCAAGGAGTGCAGCCATTACTACCATTTTGAAATGTTAAAAAACACATCATCCTGAGAAAAGGTCACAAATTATGCATTTTATCTTCAATTGCAAAGATATTTTCAAACTGTGTCAGCTGTGGATGGGTCAAGAAACAAGATCAGAAATAGGGCTGTGCTTATGTTTGGCTATGCCATGGCAATAATGGTTACCATAACTGACAACAAAAACTTACCCAACTTTCTTTTTCTTATTGCTCTGTAGCAAAATGAGTGCAGCATCGGCAAAACCAAGCTTTTTCTTTTTGTCTGCCCTCCCTTTTAAGTCCTTCCACTTTCTATATAACTTCTGCCACAATAAACTCATCATTGGAGAGAAACTATCTTACTTAAAACATTACAACTGAATTCAGGTTTTACACACTTTTAACGAAACCAACGTCACAGCATAAATGCTGAGACTATTTTGAAAGCATGATGTCACTCTAATACTTTATTTACACTGTTACTTTTACTTGGACAAAAGTCACCTTGGAAAAAAACTAGTTGAAATCAATGTTGTGCTTTTATTTAATTGAGATTCAGGTTGTTGTCTTCATCATTGTCAAAGGAAGGTTCTTAAAGTGTCTTTGGACAAGCAGATTTAACCCTATCCTACCCTATCCCACATTAAACGAATATGCAACATTCATTATTTGAAAACATCTTGGCAATAATATGGTTAAATATCTACACATGAAAGTATAACTATTGAATAAAATTGTGGCAAAAGAGGAAATTGCTCATCATGAGCAATTTCCTCTTTTGCCAAAATAATTTTTTGTCAAAAAGGGTTTACTCAACCCCTATTTTTTTTCCAACAACCAATTACAAAAATGTCTGTAAAATAATTTTAGGAACAGATATATGACAGCCAAAGAAGATATTTACATCAATGCTAGTATATCCATCATTTATCAATAACAACATCACAGTCTTGCTACACTTTGTGCTAAGATGCTAAAAGTGTCTAAATTTTTAGTCCAAGGATCAATAACTCTAAGAGTCAAATTTGAGGAAATTGTTTCAAAGCAAGAGCACTTGTTTTCCGACAATAAAGCACGGGGATACCCTATAAATTGTCATGATTTCAAAGTCCAAACGTGAAGTGTGTTTATTTTTTTAGAAAAATAAAGAAGAAATATCTTCGAAACCAAAATCAAGACCTTGACATGACGTTTTGTAATGTGATCTTTTATTTTACATTGCTATACAGTTTTTCATATTCTAACTACATATATACAGACTGATCCGAGTATCAAACTTGCCAGCTTAACTCTTTCACTCATACACAAATTCTGAACATATTTTGTCAAAAAAATGAAAATCTCTATAATTGAATGGATAACCAATGACTTAAAGTGGAAAACATTCTGGCAAAAGAAGAAATTGCTCATCTTGAGTAATTACTTCTTTAGTCACTATGTTTTCCAAAGGCATTCTGCTGCAGAGGCATCAGCAAGCATCTATATGAGGGAAAGGGTTAAAAGTAGGAAACTACATACAGCCTGATCAGTCACGAGACTTGTTTGATTTCAACTTAAAGATTATTACAATATTATGAGTCCAACATGTTTCACATAATCAACTCCATCACAAATATTGGTAGGCAGAACAATTGTGTTAAGGTTTTTCCAAGCTAAATAATTCCAATGTATTAGACACAATAAAACTTCTTCCTTAATTTAAAGTGATCAAATTTCCCAGACACAAAACAACACTTCTTTATTACCCATTTCATGTCAAAGTTACTCCAACACAGTCATGTTATAAGCACTTTCACCAAAAGACTTATCAGTAAATGATAAAATCTTCAGGCCCTATAGCATTCACCAGCAGCAACCAAGGGTATTTCCATCACAGCCAAGGAAGTATCCAGTCCAATTACAATCAATACAGTTAATACTCCAAAACCTTCGATTATATTAACAATCTGTTTTTCTATAACAAATACCCATTGATTTTTGGCCATTTTGTCTCTTTTTGTCTACACTTGATATTTATTTCAATAAAATATCTAACATACATAAAACATATGTCAAACAATCATCCTGAAACATCTAAAACAATTCAACTCCAGATCTTGAGCAGTTTTTTTTTTCTTTCTTCCGTTATATCTTTACTGGAAATAAGTATTTCTGACATAAGTAGGACAAACGAAAATACCTCAAGCGCATTTCCCTAATTTGTTACTTAATAAGAACTGTGCGTGATGCTCATGGTCATTTTTGCCTGTGTCTCCATAAACTTTTCCCCCATAAAACACTTCTGCAGCAGAGGACTTATTGACGGTAAACTTATTGAATCAATTTGAAAACACTCTGGCATTTTGATTTATCTTCAGCAGACAAATTAAGTCACAAAATTAAACTTAATTCGATTATTACTTCTATTTATAGACGATTTTTCGTATTCATTTCTAGACGTTTTAAGAGTTCTCTACCATCCTTAACCTGTTGCCAAATTATCTCTTTTAAAATGGAGAAATAAACGTTTTGGTAAAATGGGAAATAATTAATTGTAATTCATTTCTACCTCTGCTGCAATTATGTTGGATGTCATCTTCCTATATATGGACAAAGGTTAAACTTCTTTTCAACCATTTATCACTTTTTCAGTCATTTCTGTTTCATCCTTGCATCACTTTTTCAGTCATTTCTGTTTCATCCTTGCATCCCTTTTTCAGTCATTTCTGTTTCATCCTTGCATCCCTTTTTCAGTCATTTCTGTTTCATCCTTGCATCACTTTTCAGTCATTTCTGTTTCATCCTTGCATCTCCCCCCTAATTATTTAAAGACATTGTTGCAAAAGTAGAAATTGCATATTCTATATCACTCTTAATGTCTGCTTCATGGATAGGTTGCAACTTGTACTCTTGTTAATTTATATGGTTTGTTAATTCTATTATTATTTTGTGTAGAAAAATTCCAAAAGAGGAACTGCTCATCATGAGATATGAACCTGGTGGGATCTTTGGTACGAGAGGCAAACATTCTACCACTGTCTTCCACGTTAATAAACTAGGTATTAAATTCCTGATTGGAACGAGAGGCCAACATTCTACCACTGTCTTCCACGTTAATAAACTAGGTATTCATTCTTGATTGGTACGAGAGGCCAACATTCTACCACTGTTCTTCCATGTTAATAAACTAGGTATCCAATTCTTAATATATATTGGTGGAAGCTTAACTCTTTCCCTCATATGACAATTCTGCAGCAAAAAATAGAAAATCTCTATAATGGAATGGACAATCTTTTGTCAATATGTTTTTAAAAAGCTGTCTGCTGCAGAGGCATCAGAAAGTGCCTTATGAGGGAAAGAGTTAAATAAAAATATCACTGAAGATGATAAATAACCCCAAAACAGCACCTTGACCTACACCATAACCTAATAAGTAAAAGGGCAATAACTCCTTTATGATATGCACATCTCCTCTTAGTATAGAAGATTCATGTAAAATTTTATTGAATTCCATCCAGTGGTTTGTAAGAAATAGGCCGGACAAAATATGGCTTCAACTTAATAAGTAAAAGGGCCATAACATGCAATTGTAAGACCTTTAGGATATGCACTCCTCTTGGTATACAAGCTTCCTATAAAATTTTATTGAATTCCACCCAGTGGTTTGTAAGATTTAATTTATTAGGGTTTTACGCCGCTTTCAACATTATTTCAGTTACATCACAGCGACAGTTCACTTATTCATGATCCCTGCGTAAACAAACCAGTACTAGGCTAGGAAATGTGCCTAGCCCAAGGACACTCCACCATGACTGTAGTGCCGCGACCGAGAATCGAACCCGGTACACCCAATTTCGAAATCCCCGACGGTAACCACCCGACCACAGCGGATTCCTTGGTTTGTAAGAAATAGGCCAGACAAAATATGGCTTCAACTTAAAGTAAAAGGGCCATAACTCTGTAAAATAACATGCAATGGTAAGACCTTAGGATATGGACATCTCCTCTTGGTATAGAAGCTTCATGTAAAAATTTATTGAATTCCACCCAGTTGTTTGTAAAAAATAAGCAGGACAATATATGGCTTCCATATGAACAACCGACAGACACAGTGACTCCTATATACCCCCCAAAAAAACTTTTTTGAGGGTATAATAATGTCTTAGTCTCATGTCATAACATAAATTTCTAAGCTAAACTGCTATTATCCCTTTCCAACATACTATAATTCAACAGCAGAAAACTTTGCTCAAGGCAAAAGTATACAAAATCTTAATATCAATGAAAGTGATATTTTTCAAGAGCTGAACAAATTGTGACAAATGGAGACATTTCTCATTATCAGCACTTTCTTCTTGTGCTACAATTTATTCAAAATTTGTCAGCTGCAGACATGTCAAAATATGTTTAAAAATGTTTTACAAGCAGATTCACCCAAATAGTTACTACATGTACCATTGTTACAAGGATAACTAGGAGAACCACACTCCATGTGCCTAATAACAATGTAAATTCAATCAGACAGAAAAGTTCTCTATTTAACTATATAATCAGGGTTGGTTCCTTTTTGCTTTATGGCTATGAGCTGCGTTATGCTAAGTGATTCCGGTTTCCCTGCTTAATCAAGTTAAAAGTAGGCAATGATGGAATAAATGACTAAACGGTGTATCGCTAATTTATTTTGACAGTCTATACTTATCATATACAGACCTTCTGGAAATAAACTCTGTCTGCATACAGACTAATTTCATAAACATTTATGCAAAACTAGAAAATTTGTTGAATTGATACCCACTGCCGATAAGGGGGTCTCTGTTAACCCTTTCCCACCTTCAGACACATTCTGAGGAATCTACAGCAGAAAAGAAAACCAGCTCATAATTGAACTTGATTTATTACATTATTGTTCTCAGAGATTTCCAAAGTTGTCTGTTGCTGAAAGGGTTAATGTTTGCTTGGACTTCCTCAGCTAATGCCAGTTACAAAATAACAATTTTAATGGCTGCGAACAGTGGGGGACGAAAAACTAGACTAAATTTGATAGAATTTTTCATTGTTTTTGTAGGAAACACTTTTTGTGTGCATTCAGTCATGCAAGCCCTCGAGTCAAAAAATGTCATCATTATGCTAAATTAAATATCCTTAATAGTGACAGAGAAAATACCTTAAAGGGGGCATAAATTTGCAAATATAAAAGTCAGAGTAGAGAGCTTATAGCTCAATATCTTTAGTATTTACAGAGATTATGAATTGTATCCAAAACTTTGTATCAAATGGGCACAGCTATCAAAAAATGCAAGTCAAGATTTATGGGGTTTTGTAATCAGCTAATCTAATAGCCTGTTTGTAAAGTATTGTAGACTGTACCAGACAGAAAAGAGCATCATAATTTTGAGAAGAAAACATTGTGCTAAAACTTGTATTAACATCTAGAGAATGTAAAGTACATTTTAGATACACTTGACAAATTGCTCATTTTGAGCAGTTTCTCTTTTATCATTAGTATTTTCAAAAGTCGTTCAATGCTAAGTTAAGCCCTATTCACATCAGCAGCAAGACTAATTCATTCTTTGCCTGTAGCTGCAGCAAAACCAGAGACAATTTGCAGGCATTCACACAGAACATAGACGCTGCAAGGTGACTGTATGATGCAAGTTCAACAACCTAACATGTCGTGCTGAGTTAGTTTAAACTTAGTTTAACCTTATTTATTTAACATCGATTGCGAAACAAGCTTTAAACTTAAATTAATCAAACTTGATGTCTTCTTCCTGGATATTTAACCAGTTCTCTCGCCGTTTGTGTTGAAAAATCCCAAATGCAGAACCTGCTCATCACAGGATTTAAACCCGGGACCTTTGGTACAAGAGGCTGACGTTCTATCTCTGCACCACTGTCTTCCGCTTCTACTGTATTCACACCAGCACATGGGAAAGGGGGCTTCAAGAATTTGCAAGGCTAGCGCAGGGTGGCTATGGAACCATCTTATAAAATTGCACTCCAAGATGATTTGTGTTGTTCATGCGTTTCAGCTAATAATTATGAAAGGAATAAATGCACATGGAAAACTGATCTTAAAATCACTTGTTCCCGGCTAAAGACAAGTTTACATCCCTGCTTAATAGCGCTCTCTTCACAGCGGCTGCGACTGGCATGTCTCAGGAGACTGCTACAAGAGCAAAAAGAGCATCACCACGCTATTTTGACTAAGCTTAAACATGAGTGTGAACACCTGAGAGGAAGAAGACATATATATTTCATCCCCTGTTCTACAACTATACTTTCAATGCGAGTTTTTCATATTTTTGCTTAGACTATAATTTTAACCCTTTTCCTCATACGACAATTCTGCAGCAGACGACTTGGAACATATTTTGTCAAAAAATAGAAAACATAATGGCCAAAGGAGAAATTGCTTGTTTTGAATTTCTTCTTTTGTCACTCTGTTTTTAAAAAGCTGTCTGCTGCAGAGGTGTCAGAAACATCTATATGAGGGGAAGGGTTAAAGTCATCTGCTGAATATTGTGGGAAAGTGTTGAAGTAAATTGCATGTCTGCACTTAAACTGGTGAAAGCAAAGATGCTCGCCTGAAATTAAAGTCTCAACTTTCCATTTAACTGGGACTAAAGTTTATATAGTTTTATTACAAAGAGAGGCGCATTCTATTTCGACCTTAGGAGACCTGACAAAAGATTGTGCATAATGCTTGCTATAAAGAACAATGTAGTTATCTGATTAAAAACACTGTTTTAGACTTGTCCAAATTCAAAAGTGAATGAATGAAAGATATTAACACAATTTTGACTATAACCGTAGATTTGAGATAGAGTTATAAAACAATGAGGTTAACAAGGGCTGACAGACAGGGGCCACAGAAGTGATCCCTCCGTGTCTCCCTAATAAAACGGATTTACATTAAGGGGGGGGCAAGATGGCTGAGAGAGTGGAGAGAAAATACAATTTGGTGTTGTTAAATTGTTCTCACTGTTTCCTATTTGTGAAACCAAGCCCCGGTAGCTAAGTCAGTAGACGCAGGCTGTCAATCCAGGTTTTGTGAGTTTGAATCCCAGCTCGCCCAACATTCTTTCCGACGTTTGACAAATGTCACTTAGATAAGCGTCATTTCTCTTTTTACAATCTATGCAGAAAAGCAGCCATTTAATTGGATAGTATGTTGTGTGGAGTACTGGTGTGAGAAAGCTAGGAAACACGTGACTAAGTGAACTGGCCGCCATGATATAACTGAAAACAGCGTATAGCCCCAATCAATCAATCAAATCCTAAAATAACTGGGCAAAAATATCAAAAGATTCTATAAACCAGTTTTATTATTCTTGAATACATTGAATATATTGTGGCAAACAAATGGAAAAATTGCTCGTTATTAGCAATTTCTTCTTTTGCTACGAATTGTTTTCCAAAGACATCTGCTGCAGATGTGTGGTAATGTGCCTGCAAGCGGGAAAGGCTTCAACATACTACATGTATTAGTTTAAGGTTTAACCCTTTCACCTTTACAACAGATCTGCAGCAGACGACTTCGACTTGTTATTATTTTTAATTGTAAGTAAAATTATTGAATATAGTTGAAAACATTGTGTGTGGCAAATGGAAAATTTTCTCCATTTGCCACAATGTTTCCAACTATATTCAATAACTTTATTTACAATTAAAAAGATAAACAAAAGTCATCAGCTGCAGAGGTGCCTGAAAGCGTCATTATGTGGGAAGGGTTAACTTTATGACTGTTTCTGATTACATGAGGAGAGCAAAGACCCCAAGAGGACAATAATGAAACATTAGACTCTGTCAGAAAATTGCTTAATATTACAGGATTGGAAAGCATGACGTTCTTTGCTAAACCACTTACTGAATGAGCAAGATGTACTTTGCTAAATCACCTACTGAATGAGCAAGATGTACTTTGCTAAACCACCTACTGAATGAGCATGATGTTCTTTGCTAAATCACCTACCGAATGAGCAAGATGTACTTTGCTAAACCACCTACTGAATGAGCAAGATGTACTTTGCTAAACCACCTACTGAATGAGCAAGATGTTCTTTGCTAAACCACCTACCGAATGAGCACGATGTTCTTTGCTAAATCACCTACCGAATGAGCAAGATGTTCTTTGCTAAATCACCTACTGAATGAGCAAGATGTACTTTGCAAAATCACCACCCAATGATCACCTTTCCTGAAATATTATTCCATGCAAGTTTGTCTTATCAATTAAACTAACATAGGATAAGTAAGACAACATCTAATTTGTTTCTCGGTTGATTACACCCTATCTTCGCCAATTAGGGGAGAGTTTTAATTAAGATTTCAGGGAAATCTCTTCTCTATTTTGGAATTTAGCTTTCCTTTAGGTAAACCACCTGTAATGTTTTTGTGAAATGATCGTACCAATCAATATCGCCTCATTGTGTAGTGGTAGAGTGTCCCCTCCCTCGCAGGTGCACGAGGTCATGGGTTCAATCCACCTCCAGGTCATATCAAATACTAAAGATAAAATCTATTGATTTACTTTCATGGCACTTAGGATTTTGGGGTTATCATTATGACAGACTTGCTGATGTCAGGATAATCAATTTGGAAGTGATGGCAACTTACTCAGGAAACACTGTGATATAACTGACCGCGTGTTGAAAGTGGCAAAAAACACCATACAAACAAACCAATTAATATTTCTTTGAATCCACTAAATCTGATCCAATCTTTTGACAGCTTTTGTTCTTCGTTAACCCTTTGCCTCATACAACAAATATGCAGCAGACAACTTTAAAAATGTCTACTCAAAATAATGGAAAATCTCTATAATTGTAGGTATACTTACTGAAAAAAGGTTGGTAACTTTATGGCAAAAGAAGAAATTGCTGTTTTGAGCAATTTCTCGTTTTGTCACAATGTTTTCAAAAGTTGTCTTCTGCAGATGCATCAAAATGCATTTAAGTGTGGAAAAGGGTTAATCCATTTACATGACCAAAATGCCCTATGATTGGCATACCTGACTACCTGGAGTATGGTACCATTGCCGTTTGTATGTAATCAGAAACAATCATCATCTCAGATTCTGGTGTACAATAAAACTAAATTAGGAAGCATTTGCACTCTTCTTACAAAGTATGTTGACCCAACTCTCAACTAACATCAATGGAGCTTTGACATGAAATCATACTCATAGTAGTGAAAATATATGTGAATTGTCAATGATCTCTCACAAGAAATGTCCGAGATAATTATGGACTTACATGCCTTTAAAGGTCAACAAAATGGTCATGCAAAACAGACGGACATTAAAACTGCATTTTGCGATATAATTTAACCAGAAATGAAAGATCTGGAGGAGAAAGTGTACAATTTTATTTGAAGTTGAAAATATTGTTGGATAATAACAGAAATTGCTCAGACTGAGTTTTTTCGTTTTCCAAAAATGTTTTCTAAATCGTTTTCCTGCAAAGTATCAAAAGTGGTCTGTATCAGAAAATGGTTTAAACTTGACATGTTTTGATGTACATGACCATGTGATCACATTGTGGGAGAAAAAAACGGACATTGCTCATAATGAGCTTTTCTCCTCTTGCAACAATGTTTTCAATATAAAATGATTATATTTTCAGATTTGTCCATATTTTTGCCTAGATGGTAATTTTAGGTTCTTGTTACATAGTTAGAAATTAACGTGACTGTGATGAAGTTCAAGTTTTTCAAGAAATGGCAGCGTTGATAAACATATGATGTAATTCAACCTCTGGTAAATTGTATAATTGAAGTTGAAACAACAGCGCCACAGATCAAACGCCATGCAGCGCTTGTCCGTTTTTTCTAAGCCTAAAAAGGGGCATCATTGAATCATTATTCAAGCCAGAATTATATGTCTTGGTATATATACATGTATAACATGTGTACCAAGTTTCATTTGAAAATAATGAATGGTTTTTGAGTCAAGGAACAAGTTTAACATTTTGCGACACTAAGGGTATCACAATACTTTCTTTCTTTGAAAGCAGATGAGCTTAAAATGGCGAGATACACTTACTCTATTTTCCAAAATGATTTCACAAGTTTTCTGTATCATAAATAATCAGAAGATGCTAGGTAGAGCTCTAGATAAGCTGTATATTTCACAATCCAAAATCCTTATTTTCAGCTCAAACCCCATGTTGTGGGTATTCGGTTCAGAAGAATCATCTCATCAAGAAAATTCTGTTTACTACTCCTCCTTGTTTAGTCTTAATGACAAGTGAATTTGGAATATGGAAAAAACCCACCTTCAAACTTCAATAAAACTAAAAGGACTTACCCATTCTTCTCAATGTAGTTTTGGCTGAAAATAGAAATAAAATAAAAGGTTACTAACTTAGCTTGTTATTACTAGACAATATTAAGCTGATCATGGGCTTTGTTTGTTTATATGGTGTTCAAAGTCACTTTCAACAATTTTTCAGTTATATACTTTCCTGCAGCTAATTCTGGTCAGTTTATCCTGAGACCAGCAATAACTTACATTTTTTTATTCGTTTGTATGACGGTCTGGGGACAAAACCCAACACCTGAGGCTGACACATAACCACTACACCATAGCTGCGGTCCTGACCTTTGCAAAAATATATAACTGAGGAAAGGTCTACAAAAACTGACCTTGACACAATATAACTAGATCTGTAGAAAACAACCTGCTTGTTTTAAGAATTAGATCCAAAAGGTCATTACTTAACAGACATTTTTATTAACTTTCAATAACTTCTTAGTTAAGAGTGCAGAGATAGGCCAGACTGTGTGAATGTGCTGTCTGAACAGAAACTACACTGCTCGCAAATGCCTTAGAGTCTGTATTTCGCTGAGCACCGTTTAAATGAAACAAGATATACTGAGGAAGCAATGAGAAAAAAGAAACAATGAGCATCTATTATTTGGGGTTTTAATGACAACCAACTTTGACATTATTTAAAGTTATAAAAGCATAAGATTTGTAGGTCTTAAATTCCAGTTGTTATATGTAGATGAACAGTGAAGACTCTAGCTGGATTGTGCAGTCTCAGGCACAAACTCTAGATGGTCAGTTAAGACTACTTTAGATGGTCAGTGAAGACTCTAGATGGTCAGTGAAGACTCTAGATGGTCAGAGAATGCTTTCTAGATGGTCAGAGAAGACTCTAGATGGTCAGTTAAGACTCTAGATGGTCAGTGAAGACTACTTTAGATGGTCAGTGAAGACTCTCTAGATGGTCAGTGAAGACTACTTTAGATGGTCAGTGAAGACTCTAG
>JAUELF010228880.1:0-13808 GCA_031471495.1 Clinocardium nuttallii
ATGGAAATTGGGTACAACTGTTAACTATATTTGAATAAAAACACAAAACTACGCTTTTTCGAAAGGAAATTCCTTTTTCCCCTCTCTTGTACGCATTTAAATGTTGTAAAGGGGCCTTTTCATAAATTGACAGCAAAATATGTCGATAAATTAAAAAAACAAATGTCACCTCAGTGATCTCCTGGGCCGTAGAGTAGGTGTTGTACCTTGTCAATATATAGTAACATGCTATTTTTAGATTTTAAACGAGACTGGCACCTGTGGTATCAATCATTATACTGTAAAGCTCATTTGACGCATGTATATAAGAATTCTAAATTTGGGAGAGCAATATATTTTTGCCTGTCTGATTTTACTGAAAACTGTTTTGGACACTGTTTAACTCCAATAAACCAATCATTAATAGCTTTTTCCAGTTAACTATGTCATATAACATTACTGTATATGCAATGTGAATGAAGTGCTTTAGAATTTCAGTAACACAGATATAATTTGCAAACACTGACTTTTACATTTGAGCCGTTCCACGAGAAAAACAACATTATGGACTCTGGTTAGTGTGTCGTCCCGGGACACGCAGGCTAATCCAGGCCGACACATTCCGTCTCAGGGGGAATAGCGGTATATAGGTATGATTCTCAATGCAGAATATCCGCAGTATGCAAAAAGTGTCTGTTCGGGCTAACAAGGTTGGTTTCTCGTGGGACGGCTCATTTATTTAAATAGGAACGATGTTGTACCTGTAGTCAATCTCGCCATCTTGGTTCAAGTCTAGTTTCGACATTAAGATATCCATCGATCGCTGACTCAGGGGCAGATCTATTTCCTGGAAAATATATTGGACGTACATTAAATACGTTCTTAGGAAAGTAATTATTAATAGTGACAGAACATGTGCTTAACATACTGTGTCCATCTGTAGAATAGAATAAAATATGAGGTCCTCAATGGGAAAAAGTACAAGTTGGCTTTGTGAACAGTGTAGATTGAGTTTAGCCTGTGCAGCTTTCACTGATTACATATTACTTACACAATACTGATAGAAGCCTTTATTAATTTCTATCATAATCGACACTCCACTTTAGTACTATAAGTACTTATAATGTCAGGTCTCTTTTATGTTGGCAGTTTCAACTTATAACACTTCTAAAAACGCCAACATTTGTTAACGAATATTTTAATATTTGATTACCAAGCGATGTACATGGCTGAAGCGCTATGATCAGTGGAATCTTTTTTTATAAAGACCTGTAATTGCATATTTTTGTGTGGAAACAATGAGTAATTAGGAAACTAAAAAGGTGTTTGCCATAGACAGGGAAGTGTAATTTAAATTTACAGATTTGACTGTATAAACAACACGTTTCTTACATCAAGTCCGCGGCGTAACTCATCTCGAGACAATGTTTCACTGTTATCTTTGTCGAGGTTCTTCAGGAAATCTATCAGACGGAGATTTTTCGTCTTCACGAATTCAAACAGTATTGTTACAGGATCGTCCGTGTCCAACACAACAGGTACGTCACCTTTCCTGAGGTCATCGTGACGTAAAGTTATTCCATGTTTTACCACCAGGGGTCGCCGCTTTTGTATCTTCCGGAGGAAGTCGACAAAATCACTGTCTACAGAAACATCCTGTAATTGAATTTAAAACCACATTAGAAAGCATGTTTAGAGATTTGTGTAATAGTTAAGTAAACAATGAAGATATTTAAATTTAAATTTCAAAGATAGAACATTCTTAGTGGCGCTGTGCAAAAACCCCAACACAGAACAACAATAAACGCTTTTAATGAATGACTGTTCAATTTCCCGGGTTCACAATGTATTTGTTCAACCTTTATGTTGCTCTTATTTATTCATACAACATCTACATATCCTACTATTCGCACGTATAAACAACTTTTCGAACAATGTAGATCAAGATCAGCCAGTATATTCGGCCAGTCTAATATTGGTATACATTATTCGCCATTTATTCATTATGTTTAGTAAATTATACTTGTGCAATAACAAGGTAAAATTTTATCCGTCGGAACGGAGCCAGATAGTACAGACTATATATATCTTTAATACACACAGATAGATCCAGATGTGAAAGGTTCGAACACCTATCATCTGCTATTGCACGTAACACGGCCGTGGCGCCATCAGTTGTGATCGGATTGCAACCAATCTGTAAGTATATAAAAGATGATTTATATTAACCATCAAATACCCCAGGGTAGCACATTGTTTATACCATAACTGAGCCGTCCCGCAAACAAACAAAACAATATTGTGGTCACTTCGTAACGTATCGTCCCGAATCAGCTTAAGCATGCCGCGCAGGATTACCCGGATAGAAACTTTTCACCTCCTGTGGATTTTCTGTTTCAGTAATGATTACTCTATACCTCTTTCCCCCTGAAACGGAATGTGTCGGCATTGAACAGTCTGCGCGGACAACGCAGGCTGATCTGGTCAATACATTACGCAGATGCCATAATCATGGTTTTCTCGCGGGACGGCTCACACCTGTTTTTCAATTAAATCACGTATGCTGGGTCATTCACTAGTGAGTAGGCCTTCTACCAAAACTATTTGTCCTGACTCCAATTAAGCAGTCGTGATGCTTTCCCCTTAAATCCTAGGCGCCAAGAAGGGAAGTAATTAATACCATTTAAATGTCAAGGTCAACAGTTTTGTATAACTAGATAGAAATGCCACAAAGAATATAATTATTCTTTTAATCCCTCTTCCCATACACACGCTTTTTGAAGCCTCTGACAAAAGAAGAAATGAGTCAAACTGAGCTATACCTTTTCAACACCATGGAGAAAACAAACATTTATGGAGATTTTTCCTGTTTTGGCAAGATGGTTTTAAAGTCGCCAGACGCAGATTTGTCGTAAGTCGGAATAGGTTAAATCAAAAGCAGTTATCTCCGACGTATAATATATGTATTGCCATTGTTAAGGGTTTAGCCAAAGATGGATAAAAAGACAAATACTATCCCCGAATTTTTAATTCAGGTGGCATAAATCCTCTCAATGAGTAAAGGGATCTGATTGTATATATATATATGCACACCAATGAAGGCTTTTTTGTACATTTTTCCTAGTTTAAATAAATAAGACTAAATTCCGCCATTTAAACCCATTTGCTCTTTGCGAATCCAGCTATTGGTATTGGTCTGGAATACCGGAAGTGTAAATTTAAGTGACACGCACTTTAAATGAAGGGAGATAACCATAAGAAATCCCTGACAATTCCCGTCCGTTCAACTCAAGTCGATTTACTCCATATCTACTTCCTCCCTATGCTGAACCCTTTCCCACATTAAACAACTCCGCTGTAGACGAGGAATGTAAGTAAAATAGTGTTTATAACAACACAAGGAACATCCCTATTATTGAAAGTTTATTATAGAAATCGTGTATCACCTTTAAAGTATTAACGGTATTATTTTTGACTAGACCACGAAGTATCAGCTTGAAGGCATCGTAGTTAATTCTGTTAGACGACACGTCTAACTCCGTTAATGTCCTGTTGATGTGTAAAGCCTTGCCGAGTTCATGACAACCCTCCATACCAAGACCATTCCAACTGATATTCAGGCTGAGTAGACCAAAGTTATTCTGAAAACATACAATATATACAATACAAAAAACACAAAACCTGTAGCCGAGAGCAGGTTTTCGGTAGATAAATCGGGGGCCGGGAGCAGGTTCCCGGTATATCAATCGGGAGCCGGGGGCAGGTTCCCGGTAGATCAATCGGAAGCAACACGGGCTGTCAATAATAGGGTTTGTGAGTTTGAAACCAGCTCATCCAACATTCTGTCCAACCTTTGACAAAAGTCAATGCGACAAGATTCATTCGTCCTCAACCAATTTGCTAACAGTATATTTGGAAGGAAAAGCAGTCAGTTACTTGGATAAAGCTATTATGCAGAGTGCTTGGGTAAAAAGGACAGGAAACACATTGGCAGGGTAGTTGACCGCCGTGATATGTCTGTTAAATGTTGAAAACTGCGTTAAAACCCAAACCAACCAATACATAAATAAGTAAAACCGAAGCCCGTCTATTCATAAAGCATACAACAAACATGTACATTTATTTCGCATGCTCCACAAACTGCAAACAAATATCATTCCGCATAATAGCGAGTATAACAGTTTACAATAGCAATAAAGATAAAGTTCGTTTCATGAACAATTATACATGTAATGTGTGTTCTTCTCGGTATTTACTGTTGTGTTTAATTGCAGTCACAGCTCAGTATCCGAAATTGATTCATAAAATGTAACAAAAGAAATCCGACCTTCATTCGAAGGTACTAGTAGCTGCAGCAGACACAACTATTTATGGAGAAAAATTAAAAAAGAGTACATGAACTGTTTTCACAATTATTTCCAATCTGTTATTTTCATTCGTTCATAACTAACGTTCCGGCATTTGTTTCATGCTTCTACTGGTAAGAGATTAACCCTCCCCAACATACGAAAAAGCTGCAGCATAAAACTTAAAATATTCGGCAAACATATTGAAAAATAAAATATACTTATTAAAATTACTATTGTAAACATTGGGAATAATTTCTTATTATTTATGATGCGAGTTCTAGTTTTTCCACATCAAAACTCGTTCGCTTCAGATGCTTCAAGATGTGTCTGCATGAGTAAAACTAATGGTTAAAATACCTGTAAACCACAGCAAAATTCGATGGCTCCTGCTTGGCGGAGATGGTTCCAACTTATATCAAAGTGTGTTAATGTAGAGTTGTTTTCTGAATATGAAAGACTTGAATTAGCCTCTTAAATTAAGATATGGGTTATTCACGCCACGGGAACACCGGTCTTCGCGCACTCTAATTGCACTAATAACCTTTTTTGTCACATGTCTATTTTATGTTTATATTAATTTGTCTTTCGTATAATTTGTATGTATGTAACCCTCTACGTTAATGGAGGCAATACAGAACTACTACTTATTTAACAAATCTACGGCAGACGATTTTGATAACATTTGGTCAAAAATGAGAAATACTGAAATAGTATTGAATATTTCTGAAAACATTGTGGCAAAAAATTGCTCATCATTATCAAAAGTGTTCTGCTGTAAAGACTCTAGAAAACGTCTGTATGACGGAAAGGGTTAAAGCTTTAGGAGAATTACTATGACCACACATTTTCAAACTATGACATATATTTCTTTTGGCTCTCAGTAACCTCTTTATTTTTTATTTTGTTGTTACATCTGACCAAATAGAAAGATATTTCTGTCATAAATGATATAAACATTATAAGGTGATCTGCTTTCATTCTTCATAGAACTATAAAACATGATGACACATGCTTAACGACACTGCTCTTAACCCTTCCCCCCAAACGTGTTTCGCCAAAGGAGGAATTGCTCATGATGAGCAATTTAACCTTTTCCCACACAATGATTCTACTCTTTCATTTAAATAGATATTTCCAAATTGTAAGCGAGACTTGTTTAAAGTCGTCTGTTGCCGATTTATTGTAAACGTCACGAGTGCTTCTTTTCCTTTTCGTATAACTCGATCGGAGATCAAAACCGGTTCTCGAACGACACAACCAATGCGATGAATAGTGAAAGGAAATATATAATGTGGTACATGTATTTGGTTCATAATGGTCATAATCCAAATCCATTACATTTTACAATAACATATCATCTTTGACTCGATATTTCGGTCCCCCTAGGTCTTACCCAGGATTTAACTAAGATGTCCTTAGACTATATCGTGTCATCTGAAACACGGAGCAATTACTAATAAATACATGCAGTTTATACAAGATATCTCGAAGATCTTTCTAACCCAGAAATGACCTCTACGTACTTATCTATGTGTTCAAGTAATAGCCAGCATCACATTCTTTAGAAATACATGTACTTGCCTATTTATCAATACACAAGCCAGTGTTAAAAAAAATCATGGAATCAGTATAGCAACAGTTCAGATTGCTCGTACGATAATTGTGTAACTACACTGTTTTTCATAAGACAGACCCGTTCCAGCAAACTATTCGATCGAGATAAATGATTATTTGAGTTATCGAATACTCGAGTCGACTGTAGTGTTCTAGTTTCACTTACCGAGAGCCCTACCGAAGTATATCCCTGCCTTTTCGCCAAAACTATTTCTACGTATAATAAACGACCGCATGAATACATTCTCCTGTAATGGCAAATAATTCCTTAAACAATATTTGATGTGCAACATGTAGTAAAGCGATTGATTGGTTGATTGAAGTTCAACGCCGTTTTCAATAATGTTTCAGTCGTACCACGGCGGCCTTTTTTTTCTATCGTCACGTAATAGTCATACCAAGCTTCTCTCTGCTTTACCTGATATACTGTTCGCCAACTGGTTGAAGACAATAGGCGCTTGACACATCGACGTTTGTTAAACGTCGCGAATAGAATGTTGACCAAGCTAGGATTCGAAATCAAATCCCCTAAATTGTCAGCCCCTGTCGTTGTGGTTTGAGTTACCGGACATCTGCTATAGTTAAGCGAAATGTGTTTAAAAACATGTATAAATTCAGAGAAAAAGATAAATGAGTTTCGAACATGGGGCATATATTTGGTTTGTATCGCGTTTTACGCGGATTTCAACATTCCCCCGTATATCAAGGTGTTATTATGTTGCGTTACCAGTACAACTGACTCATTTATCCTGACGCCAGCAAAACAGACGTAATGGTAACCACACAATCATGGTTTGCAATGATGGAAAGCCATTAATATATTTCTTAAGTATAAACCGGTCGGGAATCAAATATGGGGCCTCCCGCACCGAGGCGGACGTTCTACCACTACTCCACCGCCAATATCACGAGGGGGCATATACATACGTGACAAAGTGAAATTAACGAAACGGATTTTTCCATGTATGAAGGAATTGCTGATCAAAGTGTGGTGTTTATACTTTCTATACTTTTATTTTAATTAATTTAATTTAATTAAGACTTTACAGAGCAATGTTTGTCTGTCACACCCACCTCTATAATGTCGGACAAAGTCGGAGAGTCGTCATCTCTGAAGCCATTGTCTGAAGAAAAATGATTTATCAATTACTGTTGGTATAACTTCATTTTATTTTATCTAACATCAAAATAAAATCTTTGCCAATAAACATGTGCTGTATGGACCCTGAAATTAGTCTGATACCCAGGGTACTATAGCAAATTAGTACGTCTTTGCATGAACCTACATTTGTGACTAGATTGGGCGCGCGCTGATGAATATGTTTACACTCGACGTGCACAATTAACTAGTTGACTTGATTGGTAAACCCCAACCCCTTTATAAATGGCTAGAGTAAACTAGTAAATATACAATTGAGTTTTGTAATCTCTACAGCGAACCAACGCAACTTGATGTTCGGAATCAATACATGAATACTATTTGAGTTCGAAAGATTAAACCGATTTGGTTTAAACAAGGTGTTCTATAAAGTCTTTTGCTTGCATAACCATGGCCATTCTTTGTAGATGACTTATCAAGTAACGAAATGGTAGAGGCAGATAACTTCAGACTAGTTATGAGTGTTACAAGTTTATAACATTGCCATGTTATAGTCCCGCACATTTAGCGGCAATGTTTTTCGATCAAACATCATGGCGTCAATGAACTCGGAGAGAGTCCACAACTAAACATGTCGACAAAAGTATTTGAAAATCGGCCTTAAAGTTTCGGTTGAATTTTCACTTAAGCCATGGACTCTAACGATAATGATTTTAGACCAACTAACATGGCTGGAAGGAATCTGAAAGAGTGTCGCCAAATGGATATTTCTACAGCATCATTTAATAACCGGCCAGGTACTTCCGGAAGAAAATTATTTTAGAAATTATTTTAGAAATTACACTTTATCTATATAAGGCCTCTCCGCCTGTTGGCCACGTTTTGAATGCAAGGTCAACCAAGGAACATTTCTTCAAAATGATTTGAAAAGATACCAGGTACTTCCGGAGAAAGATTACCAATGTGTTCACTAAAGACATATACCGTGAAACAGTCCCACACCCTGGCGGCCATGTTGTTCAACCAACCAACTTGGCTTTATGGAATCTGATAACGGGTCACTAAACGAACATTGAAAATCGGCACGATTCTTCGATGGAGATGTTTTAGCCATATTACGAAAAAAAAGTCTCTCTCTCTGGTGGTTCTATTTTTCGACCAATTAACATGACTTGAAGAAATATTACAGGAAAAATTCTGTTTTTTTTTAAACTCGAGCATCCAGTTTTGGAGGAATGTAATTTTAATTTGTTTATCTTTCCGTTGTCATACAAAATATTTGAAGGAATTGAACACCGATGTTACCTGTAAAGTTCCAATTGACCCATTGGTTACAGAGGAGAGTACGTTTCAAGCAAAACGTAAACGCTCGCTCGCACGGACGCACACACGATGGACAACTCGCCTTCATATATGATCAACTGGCTTTCAGTCAGTGGAGCTAGAAACCAGACATACGCTTCTTTGCAAACGCTCGTACATATATCTGATGACTGTTTGTTACAATCCTTCTTCGATTGACCTTTGTGTCAACTAATCAAATTGTCGCTTACAAAGGCGTTAGGTATCAACAGGGGAGATAACCCATATACATTAACTAGATATAATTCGAACCAGACATAAAACTGCCTTTGCGCTCACCTGAAATATTCAATACCCTTATATTTTGATTTCTTATGAAGGCGTCGGAAAGCATCATAGCTCCGGTCGACAACAAATCGTTACTGGATAGATCCTGTTAAAAGTGAAAATGAATTATTACAGCACAAACAGCGTACGATGAATTCCCTCTAATCCCATATCCAGCAGACAACACATCTGCAGCGGATGACTTTGAAAAAATAATATGTGCAAAAATAAATGAAAGTATAATTAATGAATACGGAAAAGTAACGTCTGTATGCGGGAAAGGGTTTACTGCAAATATTTGTAAATAAGCAGATTAAACGCTTAAGAGAAAACATAACTTCTATGACCATATGTTTCGTATTTATTTTATAAGCTTAATTTGTAAATATTTTATTTTACAAAAAAATAGTTTGTTATACGTGTCAACACGTTGACTTTACAAATACATGTAAATCCATATTTGGTTTTCGTTTAATGTTTCTTGTATTATCCTTAATTTCACTTGCCGTCTCGGTGATGTAATATGAGCTGTCTCGCGAGAAAACAAACATTAGCCTCTGCGTAAAGTATCGACCGGATCAGTCTAAACATGCCGTGCAGGCTAACCCGGACATACACGTTTTGCCTCTTGTGGATTTTCTGTTTCGGGAATCATTTCTCTATACCTCTTTCCCTCGGATACGGAATGTGTCGGCCCGGATCAATCTGCGCGGACAGCACAGGCTGATCTGGTCGATACATTACGCAGATGCCATTATGTTGATTTTCTAGCGGGACGGCTCATATGTCAGTCGTAATGCTAGTCCTGCAACCCTGAGCGTCAATGATGGCAGCAATTATTACCAATTTTAAAGTCTTTGATATGACCCGGTCGGGTATCAAACCAACGACCTCCTGCACCCGAGGCGAACGTTCTACCACTACACTACCGTGGCGGACGTTCTACCACAACACTACCGTGGCGGACGTTCTACCACAACACTACCGTGGCGGACGTTCTACCACAACACTACCGTGCTCTTTCCACTTACCAGATCTGTTAATACTGCATTTGCTTCCAACATTTCAAGTACAAACCCCAAACCTCCCGTACCTACATCGGTATTGCTGAGATTTAATCTTTTCACCGTCATGTTCGTCTGAAATGAGATAAAGTACATATCTGCTAACTATTCTAGAGTAGTTCTTGTTCTAAATTTGTAGAATATTTTAATGTTCAAAATAACACATTATTTGAATGTGTGAACCGTGTGGTTAAACCATCCAACACTTTGTTTTATATTGTGAGTTATATAAATGTATATTGCCCATGTCACATTTAATAATGTTTAACCAGAATGTCACTACTACTGGTAGATATTTTTCTGACAATAGTGAGTCTGGGCACCAAGGAGTGAAACCAATTCTACCAATTTTAAACTATTTTGAATGACCTTGTCGGGGACCGTACCAGCATCTATGCCGTCTGAATAGGCTCTACATTTTATTCTGTTTCAACTACTCAACATTTAAATATTGATAGTTTCAGAACTGATGATGTAGTCTACCAAAATGTAAGGCTGGACAGATCCAGTACCAGTTTTAAAACAAAATCAGCAATTAAAGAGTAAAACACTCGCTATTTCGACATCCTATTTGTCGACATCCCGTTTATATCGATAAATATTCCCAAACATGTATTTACATATGATTTTAAGAACCGATCACAATTGATTTGAGCCGCTTCTGGTGATCTCGGTTCCTACTGGTAACTTACCCAGGAATCGAAGTAATATAACGGAAAAAAATATGGAAATCAGCATAAAGAAACAATTAAAAAAAAAAAATACAATCAATCAAAATCGTTTCTAGCAGTCATGGAGTTAACCGTACTTCCAACTTATGCTGTAGAAACGGCCTTGGCACCACACCAAGAAGACCAATGGCATGATTCTGTAGACTGATTTCCGGACTGGGAAGGTGTTTTAAAAAGAACGTGGATGGTGGCCGCCAAATGATGAAAAATATTTCACGTAGACAGTCTGGTTCAGGTCATACAAGCCGAGCCCCGGTAGCTCAGTCGGTAGCGACGCGGGCTGTCAGTCCAGGAGTTGTGAGTTCGAATCTCGGCTCGGCCAACTTTCTTTCCGACATGCGTCATTCGTCGTCCACCAATGGCCTAAGTTTATGTGGAAAAGAAGCCAGTTGCTTGGGAAGATTGTTGTGTGGAATACTGGTGTGAGAAAACCAGGAACGTCAAAGGGTGCTAACTCTATAAATCTACTTACAACTAATGCTGTAGACACAGCCTTGGCTCCAAGAAAACCAATGGCATGATTCTGTAGATTGATTTCAGTAGTTGGAAGGTGTTTTAAGAAGAACGTGGATGGTACCACGCCGAATAATGAACACGCCTTCACGTAGACAGTCTGGCTAAGGTCCTCGTAGGATGTCCGTAATGGGGCATCGTCATCACTGTCGGCTTCCGCGGTATCCGCACTATCTGTAACGGAAACAGTGGTGTATGTGAACCGTGTGTTTGGCTTTACCTCTTTACCGTTTAGGATTGTGGGTTTAGCATTTGGCATGCTGGTGTCAGAATAATTGAGCCAGCAGTATTAATGATTTCCACGGGAAACGCTGTGGCTAACTAAAAAAATGTTGAAAGCTGCGTAAAACATCATACAAACAAACATCAAAACCAAGGATAGTCATACAAATAAAACTGGCATTGTCATTCCTTCCCCCGTAACCACTTCATACATGTACTTGTATTTTGTTCTTTTAAAGGATATGAGAACCATATATAGAAGTTGTTATTTACATTTATCTATTCGAGTCACACCAAGACCGTTTATTAGCGGTGCTTTGGCAAAGCCAACCATATAGTATTTGCTACCAGCGTACATTAAGATCAGCCAACACATCCATTACTGTTGGTATACAGAAAGGTTCTTGAAACCTTCTTTCACTAATTGGAGAACAGTGCAGAGCCAGATCTAAACATCTGTAAAGCGGTATCCATTTTGGAGTTTTAACAGTGAAGCGCATAGGGAGTCTTTTGTCACGCTTTAATTAATAACGTAAAGGTTGGCTTACCTTGAACACCGTTCAAACAAGGTTATACTAACTAACCGATCATGGCGGTTAAAATGTTCGTGGTTTTATTTAGATTCGCAGAAAAAATATCCATGTTTGCTTTTCATACAATAAACGTGTTCTTCAATTGAAATTCACTATGTGAGCCGTCTCGCAAGAAAACCAACATTATGGCATCTGCGTAATGTATCGACCAGATCAGCCTGCGCTGTCCGCGCAGACTGATCCGGGCCGACACATTCCGTCTTCGAGGGAAAGAGGTATAGAGAAATGATTTCGTAAACAGAAAATCCACAGGAGGTGAAACATTTCTGTCCGGATAAGCCTGCGCGGCATGCTTAGTCCACAATGTTGGTTTTCTCACGGGACGGCTGATATATACACTCGTATGAAATACTCTCGCTCTCTCAAGGTAACGCCTTGATGATTTTTTACCTTATTGATTGTTGATTTAAGAGTCTACTTCTTTAATATATATTTAACAAGTAATTGAATGTGTGATAACAAATTTAAGTACGCCTTTGATAAAGGATTGAAATATTGTGTAAAAATGTGTCATTTTCCTCTTTTGATGTGATATCTATATTGCCCATGTTTTCGAACGATATCTGCTGCAAAGTTAACCAAAAACACGGCCAATGCATGCTTAGCGATCCTTTACAGAAGCAGCGGAGTTTGCAAATGGTTGCCAATATGTTTTCAAAGTCGTCTGCTGCAGATATGGTGTATATGGTAAATGATTAAAGAATATAGGTATGTGCATTGCTCTGTTTAATCTACAGACAGTAAACAAAATGTGTATAAGGAAAGGAGAACTTACTAATTTATCAGATGTACCAACTGTTTGCTGCAGCTACGTCAAAACCTGTCTCTATTATCGAAATGGTTTATTTACAATTATGGCGTACCTGGTTCGATCCCAAGCCTGACTTATCCCCCAACGGTACATGAATGTGTGTATTGCCGTCGTAATATAAGTAAAATATCGTTTAGAAGATGATTTCAGACTGTATTCGTTCATGGGGGGGAGGTCAATCACAATCGGAACTTCTCGGGTAATTCCGCCATCCTTTCAGTATCATTGGTGAAGCAATCATCGCCGAGGTATTCCGATTGGGCCAATCACTTTACCTACGTCAGTTTAAAAGCCGGCTTCTACAGCAAGGTTGTAGTTCTATGTGGACCCATTCACGTGACACCTTAAAACAATATACACCTAGTCTATGTATAACCCATTTCTATGAAATTGTATATGTATAACTTAATATATGGGTTAACCCTTTCTCACACACAGATGCCTTCTGACACCTCTGTAGCAGATGATTTCTAAAAACAACTCTGGCAAAAGAATATTAAGAAATTTAACCTTGTGCTACGATGTATTCAATTATATGACATGATTAAATTTTCAGTTATAAAAGTCGCCTGTTGCAGATGTGATGTATGTGGGAAAGTGTAAATGTTACATACCTACAGGACGTGATTGTTAAATGAGTCGAATATCTTTATGTCCATCCTTTGGGTATGTTGTCATAAAAAGTTGTAATATCCTTGAATATAAAAACATATCTCCATTTAATTGGCCAAAATCCTACATATATTTAACCTACATTTAAAGGACAAAGTTTGTATTTTACGTATATATTGGCCGTCCCACGATAAAACCAACACTGTGGACTCCGCGTACAATATCGACCGGATCAGCCTAAGCATACCGTGCAGGCTAACCCGGACAGACACGTTTCGCCTCCTGTGGATTTGTTTCTGTTTCAGGAATCATTACTCTATACCTTTATCCCATTGAGACGAAATGTGTAGGCCCGGATTAGCCTGCACGAAATGCGCAGGCTGAACAAACAGGAATTGAATGAATCATAAGGCGTTCGGGACCTCAGTTTAGACAAATTGTAAGCTATATTTGGATTTATTACATACCTATCCAACTTTTGCATTGAAATGTAAGTGACATAAAATCAATATCATTTTTTAAAAAATGATAACTACTACTGTGACGATAACACTTTTAGTTTTCTTATATCATCACTAGTGATGATATCAAT
>JAUELF010228891.1:0-13808 GCA_031471495.1 Clinocardium nuttallii
TCTACCCCCCTGATACGGAATGTGTCGACCCGGATCAGTCTGCATGGACAGCGCAGGCTGATCTGGTCGACATATTACGCAGATGCCATAATGTTTGTTTTCTCACGGGACGGCTCATATGTTTAAATAACAATCTTACATTTAAGCATTGTATGTTAATGCCTTACCATTCACAAAACATTTTGGAAACAATACAGACAGGCTGTTATATATGTCGGGAGTATGAAACAAAAAAAAACACAGAAAACAAATCGCTCTTAGCGTTCTTTATACGCTAATTATATTGTCGGAAACGAACCATTCTTTCGACCAAATGGTAGCTGGAGGAACGCGATGTACCTCCAGTCAGCTCAAATAATACGTTACAAACGTTTGACATAAAGAACTGCGACATAATTATACTAATTCATCTATAGCTAACATAACTATACTCGCGACAGGATGCTGTACTTGGTAGAAACATGATGTTGACGTTGTTTTCCTCTTAACTGTTTAGATGTATGGATTGATACCTCCATCTTCCAATATTAACCTCTCATCTGTCGATTAAGAACCGTATTTTTTGGAAAAAACTTGCTGTTTTAAGTCTTACTACACCAGTTCAAAATGTCTACTCGGGTATGTGCATGCATGACAACACAGTTACACCTGGACTTTGACTTCCCGTCTTTATATTACATGTATATACATGCATCCCCATTCTGGACAAAAAAATGGAATTGTATATCAAAAAGTTGTTAGGCTTATCAAATTTGCCGAACTCAAACGAATCTTTTTCTCAAACAACGACACTCTTTTCATATATTTTAAATGATGTTTTGTCAAGTTACCACGGTCATCTTTTAGGATATGTGTCGTCATGATTATTAAACGAACGATACTTAGCGCGCAAAGTCAGAAAAAAACCGAAATTTTAAAAGAAATACAAATGACAACATTGACAACAATTTTGGAACTAGCTACCAGATGTCATCGCTAGAGCCCCAAACATTGGAGGCCTTTTAGAACGGACTGACAGGCTGCCAATAGCTATGCACAGTGGTTTTAAACTGTTTTTATCTGCACTTTACTCATGTTTATATTTCATAAGCGATGATGCTCCAGAGTGAGCCATGCCTATTACCAGGGAGAAGAAGAAAAGCAGCAATTACTGTTGTGATCTAGTACAGCACATAACTTGTTTGTTAAATTATATGAACACCTAATACTCCTTCACTACCTTTGCAGACATTAAAGAATTATTTGCGAGAACGTTGGACTTTTTAATGTATATTTATTTTAATGATTCTGTTGGAATGGGGCCCGGTAAAGGACAAATTAATATAAATTTAACAAAACAAACCAGCATGCACTTTATGTCGGACATTTCTTAGAGTCGGACGTCTCCCTGGATGATAGGTACCTTGGTCGGTAATAGAAACTCACAGTTCTCTGAAAATAAATCAAATGTTGCGTGCAACGTCCAATTTGCATACGTTGTCCTATTTTAGGACACACAAAAGACAAGAGAAGTTGCGTGAAGAAATAAAGCAAACTGCTTCGTCTCCTGTGCATATTATTTTCAGTCTGTAAAGCTCTAATACGAGACATTGTTCTATTTAATGTTTAAACGTACATGTGAGTGATGTTGTACTTTTTAAACGGCTATTTTCTTTTGTTCATGGTTTTTAAGTTTTAACAACATTCTTTCCGACGCTTAACACATCTCATTGCGACAAGCGTCATTCGAACAATGGCACCTAAATGTCCATTGTTTACCAAGAACAATGAGTTAACGCTTATAAGGGCTTTATGGCGAGGCGATTAACCTTGGTAATGAAATACCGTCAAGCCCTAGCCATGTCCGAGTGATTGGTGTGTTATGACATATCTCATAAAGTATGTATATAATTACGCTCCGTATCTCATACACCCAGGTTTTCCTATCTGTAAACGAATAGCACTTTTTTATGCTTTGTTCAGTCTTTGTTTAGCTAAGGAGACGACACAGGACCCAGGAGCGGTTGAATTAGTATGACATAATGTAATCAAAGCACACAAATTGCTGCCAGCAAGCGGCTAACTGCAGATCACGGAACACATTAGGACAAGGATTTACCGATCTTCTTTTTTATAACCTACACTTCACAAGAAGACCTTGTTATGTCCGTGTATTGAATAATATTTGAGTTGAATGCACAATAGTATATACACAGAATGGGGGTATATCGCATAAACTTTTATTTGTTTGGCGATATTTCACTTGGAGAAAAAAACGGGGGGAAAACGCCGCACAGAGAGGGTGCTAGGCCGCGCGGAGCGGTTGCATTAGTATGACATAAATGAAATCAAAGCACCCATGTGTAGTTTGTTCTTAATGTACACACCTGTCCATTAGTCTG
Organism: Clinocardium nuttallii; assembly: GCA_031471495.1. NCBI lineage: Eukaryota > Metazoa > Mollusca > Bivalvia > Cardiida > Cardiidae > Clinocardium > Clinocardium nuttallii. The sequence continues at coordinate 2,382 of JAUELF010228891.1, forward strand.
CTTTCTTAGACCAAGGATTATGTATGTATATACTTTTGTACACACTTTATTTGAAAAGATGAATCCTTGTTCTAATGCATTCATACATTTGGCATCATATTCCTTATTGATATTTTGTCAAGTGAATTTATAGTCCTTGAAAAGATGGCAAAGTGTATGTTCAAATTTGATAAAGGAGTAGATAGCAATGTTAGTAAAGCTGCGATTGCACACATGGACAGTTTAAACTTGGCCTGCATGTTCGCCAATGTTGTTAACTATTTCCCACTTGCATTCAAAGTTTGATGCATCTTTAGCAGAGGACATTTAATAATCCTTTTTTTTGTATATAAGTCACGTACATAGGTTAACATTTAACAACATTGCAGGAAGCTTCTCATAATGAGTATGACTCAAAGATGTTTTCAAAGACGTCTGCTATATATTTGAGATCTGAAAAATGAGTGAAAGGCATGTATGACATGGTGCACGCAGTTTAATCAAATGTTGCATAAAGCAGGAGGCTAAGTTATCCATTCTCACACGCAAAGCATTGTGATACATATGCAGTTGAGGACATTATAAAACAGTGTGGCATGTGGCATGAGGAGGAATCACTCGGAATGCGCACTATCTTTATTTTGCCCCAATGTTTTCAACACGTTTTAATAACAGTACTTTCATTTAAAGACACTGTTCATATGTTTGTGCTCATACTTTCAAAGGCGTCCGCTGAAGATTTGCCGTTTGAAGGAATCAAGTCTGTTAGAATACACACAGTCTATACAATGTACAAAGCATTCCCGACCTTTTCTAGATAAAGAACGGCCATACTCATGTTTCACTTATCGGCAGACAAACTTTCATGTGCTTTGTGTTCATACTCCCAGACCGTGTCAACTGTGTTACCATGTACACGAGGTTTACTTTTATAAGTCGTTCGCATGAAAAGAGCCAAATCGTTGAGCACTTGCGACCAGTGTATATCCATATCAAACTACCCATCCACGAAGTCCGATTATGAACTGTAATGTTAGGAAACACTCCAAAGAAACTCCTAACGTATACTGTTAGCAGGATACGCTTTATTGGTCCGTATTACAGTACAGAAACGTCAATTATTTGACCCTTGCGACAGTGGTTAATTGATTGGGGTTTAATGCCATTTTCAACCATTTTTCATATCATATCACGGCGGCCAGTTCACCTACCCATATGTTTCCTGGTTTTCTCACACCAGTACATCAAACCAACAATCTTTTCGTAAGTCCATTGTTGGAAGACGAATGACGCTTGTCGCATTGACTTGTGTCAAACGTCGGAAAGAATGTTGGCCGAGCTGAAGAATAAAGCCAGATCCCCACAGTCTGGCCCTGAAAACACATAAACGAAGTATGCTGACCTATATTCAATGCATATGCACGATCTACCTTCGCCTCGTTTCAATAACACATGCATATTCATAATGGTATTAGTACGAGGTGAGTGGTGACTCGTGCATGTCCGAATGGATAACAGGCAACATAAGTTAATTAGTTTATTGGTCCAGGTTTATTAACTGAGTAGTTGTCGGCACTCTACCCTGTCATTGTCAATAACTTGATATTTTCCCAAATGCAGACGCATTTCAACGCAATAGCAGCAGACGACTTTTGAAAACATCGTGGCAAAAGGTAAAATTGCTCATGTTAAGCAATTTCTCCTTTGGCCACAATGTTTTCAACTTTATTTAACAATTAAGCTCATTTTCATGGAGATTTTCAGGTTTTTGTCACCATGTCGTCTGCTGCAGATTTGATGTATGTTGGAAAGGGTTAAATAATCATATCGAATTTAAAAGAGGCTATGATTCTAATTAGAAACGTGTATAAGATCAACATCTTAAGAACACGAGTATAATTTTACATTGAATGTTCGGATAAAGGGAACATTGTTCCAGTTGTGAATACAATGCTCTAAGATATTGATGCACTGGCGTTATGCTTGGACATGTTGACAGCTTAAAAGCCTTTATAATTAAAAGAATGCAAAACTTGTATAAAAGTCAAAATGATGTCATAACAGTTAATACAGCTTTGTAGATTCCCAATACACTACTATGGTTTCTTTGTTTTGTACAAGTTTAAAAAAAACATGTGTCCTAAACGAAGAATATTTTAAAAAATCATTTTTTATAAGTCATATGTTTTTTTTTGTTATGATCTCCTTTTTTAGCCTTATTAAAGTTATTGGCGTCACTGAGACGAGAAGATAGCATACGCTAATGATAAAGTTAAAACGGCTTGTCTGATTTGTTGAATTTCTTCTTTTGTATTATTTTGCGAGTAAAGAATCGAGTGCTTTCTCGAGCACATATTTTAAAGAATAATTGAACTTTATCTTAACAGCTACAATTGTAATGTGATAATGGATTTCACCTTATTGTGTTGATTGATTGATCTATTGGAATGAAATAAACTTTGTTTTCAACATCCTTTTAGTCATGTTATGGAGAGCGGTTTTACATAATATGGGTGGTTCGTGACATTTTCATACCAGTACTCAATACAGTATATCCACAATGCAATTGTCTACGAACATACATTTCGAACGGTATGTTAGGGTAATCAACGAACGGTTCAGCTGTGTTTTCAGAAACACAGAAGCCATTAGTTAGTAATTAGTTATAATAGTTTTCTGAACAGTATAAACTTACAATAGCAAATCGTTCATATTTTATTTTTCTCTGTACTCTCATTAAAACCATACATTTACTTCGCTGCAGTAGTACACGCTCATATAGATCTAATGTTTGTCCAGTACAGCTCGTCTCAGATTGACCATTGCATCAGCTAATCAAATTGTCAACTACTAAAGTATAGGTACCAATAGCGTAAATGACCTATATAAATGAGTGTTTGTATTGTTTATATTAATATTGCTGTTGACTATGGGATTATAGGTATTCTAATAAGGTTGAAATAGTTCATATAACATTGTGTAAGCAGTATTGTAATCTAGCAAGAAACACATCGGAACCACTTGTTTAAGGAGAATGTGGACATCTACCTCTTTGTACATTTTACATTTCTAAGTGTATCAAATACTGGCTAAACGTAACTCGCGTGTAAAACCATAGGTTACAGAAGCTCTGCTATATGATGCTGAAACGCCTCGATGAGGCAGGTAGAAATACAAGGGCAACCTGTATACAAAATCTCCTGTATATGCATGGATTTGATTATGTACGGATTTCACATGACATACATAGGTAACGATGCTCTATTTATTTAGAATTTTGAACAAAGGATTCAAGATTGCTACTTACAAAAATGGCATATGGATAAAAAACAATGCGGGAAAAGGACAACATTACAAATATTTCTAATCATTATTAAACCCCGAGCTATATTTGAATTCATTTTTACCTTTTCCATTACACAGGATATATAGTTTCTTTAGATGCTCTAACCATGACCTTATGATAGAGAGAGATAGACACCTATCGATTACAAGAAATGACCGATTTTCCCGTTTATGTCTTGATAAAAATATGTACATTATTGAAGATGAGTTTAACTTCTTTTACAAATGTCCTACTTATGACGATTTAAGAGGCATTTATTTTAACGTATCCTGGATAAACTACAGGACTCTAGACAAATGTTATGCAATATCACAAATATCCAGTCTGAAATATACAATACTGCAACATTCATTCAGAGTCCATTCAAACTAAGAAGTGAGACTCTTTCAATATCTTAATTCTTTCTCGGCTTCAAATACCAGTGTTATAATGTATTTCTTTATTGTATATACTTATCAATTATGTTGCATAATGGACCGGTGGCCTAAATTGCTAAATAATTATCTTGTAGCTTGTATCTTGTATCTTGTATCTTGGTGAAATATACATGTACTACCTGAAGGGCAGTGCTAGGTCAATCTGAATACGCTAGTTGTTGTGACAAAACGACTTCATTGCGCGAATTATAAAATCATCCCTGGTATTGACTTTAAAATGGTAGTAATGGCGTAACCTCCTTGGTGTTCAGCATTCTGGATTTCCTAAAACGGCTAAATCGATATTGCCTGGACAACGAACATGTAATTATGGTAACTTAACCAGGAAACGCCGATATATATGAAAATAAAGTTGAAAGCGCTGTTAAACACCATACAAATCAACAAACGAATATAACAATTTGGCGGCCATGGTGGAGTGCCCTTTGCCAAGCATATATCCTAGCCTAGTACTGGTTTGTTTACCCAGTGATCATGAATGAGTCACTGTCGACGTGCTATAACTGAAGTAGTGTTGGAAGCCCCGTGAAACACCAAACGAAAGCATAGACACATCTAATAATTGAATATACGAAGAGTGGTGAAATTGCTCGAATCAATGGGGCTTACCCCTATTTGACAGGAAACGGACATATTAAGAAACTAAATTAATCATGATTTTCCATGTAATTGACTTTTATCTTATTACCTATTTTTGTGAGTTTACGAGTTCGTTGGGATTGGTACGTTTTCTCTGTCCACATAGATCTAAACGAATTGTAAACAATTAGATTAGCCGCTTGCTTACTAAGTCTATGATATGTTCAGAGGTATCTGCTTTAGAAACATAGGAAGAAATGTATATGTGTTAAATCTTGAATACTAGAAAAGAATCTTATATGAGAAAAGGTACAAGTTTCATTTGTTTGTAAACAGTGTAGGTTTAATTTCAGACGATCTTCTCCGACTGCTCAATATTATCAAAACTGACATACGTTGTTGACAGGATCTTCTAAACAGTTTGAATTAGTAAGACGTGAACAGTCTATATCTTGATTCAACTGAGTGGGATGCACAAGCTGATATGGATCTATACTGTTCACGAAAGCGAACGCGTACCTTTCCTCATGCACTGCCTCATATGGAGTTGACAAAGTGTATGGGGAAGAGACAACGTGATTTTATGGGCAATTGTACCCTTTGCCCGAAATTACAGTAGTCTGTGTATTCCGATTGTCTTCCGAGTGCTGGTTACCAACTTTAATTCGACTACCATATTGTCAAGTGCTCGGTGTGTTTGAACAATCAGAATACTGTCCTGAAAGCGGTTTATACTAGTAGTGTAAATAAATAGATGTTACATATCTGATTGATCAGGTAACACATGGTTTGATGGTATTCGCCGTGGCCCTGTGATGAGCTTGGGGGAACCGGGCGTCCCATGCTCGATCCCCGCTCGCTGCGGTCAAGTCGGCGTGCTATGTGGGTAAGGTACATTTCCTAGCCTAGTACTGATTTGGTTTACCAAGGGGACCATGAATAAGTGCGCTGTCGCCGTATTATAATTGAAGTTGAAAACGGCGTAAGAGACAAATTATGTAGCTAGAGGTCGAGTGTTTGATCCACGGCGCGGTCATACCAAATACTTTAAAATTGGTAGAAATGACTCCCCCTCCTTGGCGCACGAGATTTTTTCGATTAGAATTACGCCTCTTACTCGCTGGTGATTTGTTGTATGTGGGAGGGTTACAAATCAGCAGTATTTACAACATTTTTAAATCATAATGATTTTTTGTTTCATATATCTAAAAATAGTATCGAGCGACAATGTTGAGATATTTTTGTTGTGACGTCAATACGTGCATATGCATATGTTTCTTCGCTGTAAGATAGAGTTTAATACATTTCAAAGTGATTTCCGTCGCGAAAACAAACACAAAGGTCTACAAATTATTTCAATTATTCATTGTCACTGTGATTTAAACGGTGCTTATAACCATAGTAGTTGTGAGGAACAGACTCGAAATAGATCTACATTCTATCACTTGTCTCTATAGTATATTTATGGAAACACAATACAAGATTTAATTTCTATACTCTTGATATTACTGCTTGGTTTTTTAAGATTTAAAAATATTTGTATTCCATATTAAAAGTATAACAGTTCAGCCGATGTGTAACCCTTTCCCATATACAACAAATCAGCAGCTGGCGACGTTGAAAACATGTGGACAAAATAATAAGTATTTTGAAATGAAAGGGTAATCATAAAAAGCAATAAAAACAACACCATTGAGACAAAAGGAAAAGTTGGTTATAGTAAGGGTAATAACTTATACTAACTTGAACAAAAGGTTTTGACATTTGAAACCAAATTAGGTTATAGTTAGGGTAATAACAAATACTAGCTTGTACAAAAGGTATTGACATTTGAAACCAATTTAGGTTATAGTAAGGGTAAGAACTAATACACTTGAACAAAAGGTTTTGACATTTGAAACCGAATTAGGTTTATAGTTAGGGTAATAACAAATACTAACTTGTACAAAAGTATTGACATTTGAAACCAATTTAGGTTATAGTTAGGGTAATAACAAATACTAACTTGTACAAAAAGTATTGACATTTGAAACCGAATTAGGTTATAGTTAGGGTAATAACTAATACTAACTTGTACAAACAATATTGACATTTGAAACCTAATTAGGTTATAGTTAGGGTAATAACAAATACTAACTTATACAAATGTATTGACATTTGAAACCCAATTAGGTTATAGTAAGGGTAAGAACTAATCCACTTGAACAAAAGGTTTTGACATTTGAAACCAAATTAGGTTATAGTTAGGGTAATAACAAATACTAACTTGTACAAAAGGTATTGACATTTGAAACCAATTTAGGTTATAGTTCGGGTAATAACATTTGAAACCAAATTAGGTTATAGTTAGGGTAATATAATACTAACTTGTACAAAAGGTATTGACATTTGAAACCTAATTAGGTAATAGTTAGGGTAATAACAAATACCAACTTATACAAAAAGTATTGACATTTGAAACCCAATAAGGTTATAGTTAGTGTAATAACAAATACTAACTTGTACAAAAAGTATTGACATTTGACACCCAATAAGGTTATAGTTAGTGTAATAACAAATACTAACTTGTACAAAAAGTATTGACATTTGAAACTCAATTAGGTTATAGTAAGGGTAATTGCTAATACTAGCTTGTACAAAAAGTATTGACATTTGAAACCCAATTAGGTTATAGTAAGGGTAATTGCTAATACTAACTTGTACAAACAATATTGACATTTGAAACCTAATAAGGTTATAGTAAGGGTAATAACAAAGCTTTCTACACAATACATATATTATGAATATTATCATGTTACCGAATGCGTGCAACAAATGTATCCGCAACCCAGGGCGAAGTAAAGGAATCATTGTAGGTCTGCTCCACGAATACAATTCATTAGTGTGGTGTTTGGCGCGGTTTTCAGATGATTTTCAGTTATACAACGGCGTTTCCATGGTAAGCTAGCAATACTACTGGTCCAGTTATCTTGACACCAGCGACTCAGTCGCGATACTAAACACGCAATCCTGAGCGCCAATTTACTTGATTTAACTGTTTTAGTCATAACCCGGTCAGGGATCGAACCTGCGAACTCCCGCACATGTATGAGTCGGACGCTCTACCACTACACCACTGATGCAGTCTACGAAAACAAACCGTATGGCATTACGACAATTGTACACCTACACATTTGACATTATTGTCAATAACATACATAATCGTTCCGATACAACGTATCTATTGTCATAAGATAACTTGGATTTGCAGGGTAAATTTTAAATTGCATTCGTCATTTATAGTCGAACCCTTTCTACGTGTTGAAGTAATTATCGCATCTGTAATAGCTGTCTTTTGAAAATAGTGTGACAAAAGAAGAAATTGCTCATCATTTTTTGCAATAATGTTTTAAACTCTATTCAATATTAAACATTCATATATAGAGCGGTTTTTTAATATTTTGTCCAGACATTTTCAACGCCGTCTGGTGCAAATGTGTTGTATGTGGGAAAGGGTTTGGGTTGATTTAGCTCGAAGAGAACGTAAATATCCTTTTTTCAGAAATCTGTGGGGGACTTATCTAAATACACTCGGACAGCTATGTGTTTAAGCAGAAGTAATTACTTTCTTAACCCCTTACATAATAAGGTATATCCCACTTCTGAAACATCCAGAAAATCGTCAAAGAGGGTTGAAAACTCAATAAAAACCCGAAACCTTTAACATTTTAATTCAAAAGTAATTTATAAAATATTTGTCACAAACAATGAACAATCATGTATTATACAGTCTCCTTTTCCCGCCTTGTATACGAACGTCGTATGCTGTACTGCTCTTCTATCCGGATAAGGATTTCGCAAGAAATTACTGTGTTCGTAAATTAACACAGAAATGAAATTTCAACACGTTGTTCTGGAGAACAGCTTCCAAATGTGTAGGTAATGAAATTTCCTTTCACAGTTCCAAGAAAACAATCTGAGGCAACTACTAACATTTTCAAAGGTTATTCTTTCGGTAAAATTGCGAAATAAATTAGTGTTCGTGTTTAATTTCAGCCGCGTAAATTTGTCAAAAGACATAAATGGCAAAAACGCCTGCAGAAATTAAGTTATCCATTATTATCAATCAATTCGTTTAAAGTAGGTTCGTAGCGGTTACGTTACAGGTCCAGCGATACTAATCGTCCGTACCAAGAACTGGGAGGCGATAGGCTGAAGTCATGTTAAGATAAAAACAGTAAATAGATGATATTAGTTAAATGTGTTCTTGTCTGCACCAGTGAAAAAGTCATTAAGGCACCGTATAAAGTATGAAGCTAAGATGCAGAAAAAGGCAGAATAAGAAAAAGGTAACAACAAATGAGTCGTCCCACGAGAAAACCAACATTATGGCGCCCAGGCTAATCCGGACCGGCACTTTTCGTTTCCTGTGGGTTTTGTGTTTCAGGAATCATTACTCTATACCTCTAACCCCCTGAGACGGAATGATATTAGCCCGGATCAGTCTGAGCGGACTGCGCAGGCCGATCTGGACCGACACTTGGCCTTCTTGTTCGAAACATTTAAATCCTGTCTGTTTGCAAAGGTTATTTTATTGTACTGAACTGCATCTGCTTCCTTTAATTCATGCTATACATCAAAACTCATCTTGTATATATATATATATATACATATATATATAATTATGTTGAAAGCGGTGTACATTCAAACAAATAATACAGCTTGCGTCGAAACCACGCTAGGATACATTCATCACTGGCTTATATGTAAGGTACACATTTCTCTGTTGTCTTACACGAACCTATATTTCCCAGGACAATACATGTTTAAATACGTATTTCTATTTACCAATACGTTAGGAGCAAGCTCGCAGTCCGTTGAGGCATATAACTAACATAAATTGATATTAATGCAATTGTCAACTTTCTCGTATTCACCCTTTGCTCTGAAGGAGTTACCCGATAAATAATTATTTAACAGTAGTTCGAAGTTTTACGCCGAGCCCCGGTAGCTCAGTCGGTAGCGACGCCGGTTGTCAAATCCGTGGGTAGTGAGTTCGAATCCCAGCTCGACCAACTTTCTTTCCGACGTCTGATAATGCGACATGCGTCATTCGTCTTTCACCAATGGGCTAAGTCTATGTGGAAAAGCAGCCAGATACTTGGGAAGATTGTAGTGTGAAGTACCGGTATGAGAAAACCAGAATATACGTGTGTAGGTGAACTGGCCGCCGTGATATGACCGAGAAATTGTTAAGAACGGCGTTAAACCCCAATAAATCAATCGAAGGTTTACCTAGCTTTTTAATGACTTATGAAAAATGCGTTCAGAACTCTCCAATTGAATTATTTTCCGACGATATAACTTAGAAAAGGCATATTTGAGCCGTCCCACGAGAAAACCAACATTGTGGCATCTGCTTAATGTATCTACCAGATCAGCCTGAGCTGTCCGCGCGGACTGATCCAGTCTGACACATTCCGAGGGATAGAGGTATAGCAAAATGATTCCTGAAACTGAAAATCCGGAAGAGGCGAAAAGTGCATTACGGGGTTAGCCTGCACGGCATGTTTAGACTGATCCGGGTCGATACTTTACGCAGACCACAATGTTGGTTGGCTCATTTTACATTACCAAAAGAGGTTTGTCAAATTATTAAAAATTCTTTCTTAAGCTGGAGTTAAGGATTGTTTAACCTCGCACTTATATAAGTATAGGAACTGGCGTGTCTATATCAAGATAGACTGGCCTCTAAATGCTGTTTTATAAATGAGATATCATGAATACGTACTACAGTGCGAACGAAATATGTTATCAATTTTGGCATTCTAAAAGTTTCGTGTATTTTTAGCACTCAGATATTCAATTAAAATCAATTTCTTTTAGTTACAACACAAACAACGTACTGTTCTGTACTAGTACAGTTATTCGTCAAAGATTAAATATAGACATTCTGGAGAATATTCCAGAATACTATATTGTCCGCTTAAAAAATAACTTGAAATTCCATATACACATGGATAAAATAGTGTACGTTTACAAAGAATATCAGCAGGGGGTTTGAGTGAGAAAGAGGCCATATATTGTTGTCCCTGAATAGACAAACAACACATTCAAATGCAAACCATTGAATCTGCATAATACGTGGGCGAGTGTGGACTTAAAACATTTAGAGACCGGGTCTGCTATTTTCAATTGTAAACATCAGTGGCGTATTAAGAGTGCTATTCAAAATCGTCATTTGATTGGTTGATTCAACGAGTTTATTTCTGATTGCTCGGTGCGTTAGTAAAATATAAATACGCCCCTGGAGTAATAAAGCGCCATTTTAATGACGCAATCATAGGTGAAGTGACGTATTTACGGTATGGACTATTCTGAATGCACGTAGGTTAAATTACGCCAAATCATATTGCGGCCATGCTGATCTACAGCCAAATAGTCCTTATAAACCTTTGTTTGCGTTCTGTACCTTCTCCAGACTGCAATGAATATATCACAATGAGTTTAAATGTATCGTAAATATATATATAGGTTGCACTGGAACTGTTTGATTTGATCATTTTTGGTATCCCCAAACGAGTCCGATTTGACTCTGCACTGTTCACCATTAAGTCATAAACCGTTTCAAGAAACGCATTACAAGCCATTTGGATTCTTAGCATTTACGTTAACATTCAAGTTGTTAATCGAGTTCATGCGATCTAATCAAACTATTGATATTATCAACATCAACAACACTGAATAAGTGATTGTTTCCATTTATGCACCACTTGTACCACTGTATATGAACATGTGTATACACTATAAGCAGTTTGTGATTGAATCATCAGTTATTCGTCTAAATGAACCTAATCTTTTAAAGAATTTCCCCTAAAAAATATGAATACCTGTTTGTGACAACGTACATAATCGATGTTCTATGCCTGGAAAGGGAAACCCCAAAATGCACATGGCCAATGCCGCCATTGTTCGATATTAATAGCCAACTCCGTCAGGTAAAGGAACTTCAGATGTATCTGTTTTGGCATGGCTTTAGCCCTGGTCATAGTAGTAATACCATTTTTTCGGAGTTGGCAGCCTGCCAATTGCTGTTAGCACCAAATA
>JAUELF010228902.1:5161-23748 GCA_031471495.1 Clinocardium nuttallii
ATTGCTTAGCCATCAATAACGTTTCGATGTAGTTTCGATGTAGCTAGAACTATTCTCAAAATACATATATCATTATTGTAAGACTAATTGACGAACATATAAGACCGGATCGTTGTTGGTCGTAAATCCCGGAGATCGGTTATGTGTTTTAATGAATAGCTCCATTTTCTGTTTCTCTATTTAATCAGCGACTTGCTTCGTGTGTATGGACGACGCACCTGACATATGCGACTTCCTGTATGCAGAAACAACATGTGCGCCACCGAACAATTATTGCATCAACCAAGTCACTAACACAGTCCTCGGAGAGACAACGATCAACAGAACGTAAGTGTTTTCGGATTACATTATTTCGATAATCATCAGCCACTTCAATAACATTATATACATTTAAGGTAAGGTATCGATAACTATTTTTTTAAGCGTCTGCTTTTAATACCGGACCCCATAATTGTTATTTTTTAGATGCGGAAACTTTGACCGTTGCTACACAGACTGGTACCTCGGTTCCTCTGACCAGAGCGTGTGTGAAACGTTCGACGAGAACCAGATCATAACACTGGACTTCGAGTGTGTGTATTGTTGCGTGGAAGACCGATGTAATGAAAACATGAAACCTCCTGTTAATACCCTTTATAATGATACAACTGTAACTTAGATTGTTTGACCTTCTGCAGACCCCCTAACAGAGTACATAAACAATGTTTCATATATATTTGTTAATGATTATGTACATTATTAACGCTGACAGACTACACGAATTAGATAAATATATTTCAAATCATAAAAAAGCCGCATCATTATTTATCATGAAACCTAATGTGCGAGGTCTGGTTCCTTTATAAACCTTTCATACAATTTATGGATTGACGAGTACCAGATATATGTTATTGTGTCTAAACGAAAAGTCCAAGTGCCGTTTTGAGTTATATATTATTATGTGGGTCACTTTGGGAAGTAAAAAGGGAATTATGTGCGATTGTGCTTTATGGTACAGGGAAACAGAAAAACAACAAATACAGGACTACTATATTCGAATGACCGTTGGTTTTATGCTTTATTAATGAATAAATTGGCATATTAGTAAATCACTTGTAATCTAACAAAATGAAAGTAAAATTATTGAGAAATTCAGATCACTAAAACGAAACAATGTAGTAGTAAGAGCTATTAGAACTGCTGCTTCGTTGTTTTCAAAAGACAGATCCATTCCAAGAAATGGTGTGAGATTAACGATATAATCAGTTTGTTCATGTTCGAGTAATCAACTGTATCATACATCTTATATGATCCGTTAACTTAAATCTTCTCGGGAGGCGTCTATGATGTTTGATCAAATATATAGTGAACGGGGACAGACCCTGATCCGAATGCGTAGCGGCGCAGGCTAATCTTACCTAGTCACGAAAAACACAAATGTCACAAACGGCGTTCGTGTGGAGCGGGCGACACTTCCCGCACTGGTCGCTCCACAATTACTCCGACGAGAAATGGAAGATGAATGACTTAAGTCAAGATATTGGACCAAGGACGGTTGGATTAATACCACGATTGGTGCAAGAACAAAATTCGACAGGCGAGTCACACCCTTTAATCGTCTGTGGCGTCACATTTTATTAACGGTCGTAACTCGGTCTTAACTAAGATTTTATTTATTTCGGACTTCAGTACGTCAGGCATGAACTATGAATGGCGACTACATTTGTCACCCCCGCCCCCTTCGAGAATGTGTATAAAGTATGAAGGAATTTAGTCTACAAATTACCTTTTGACCTAGCTCGGTGAAATTCAAACAAATCACCTTGAAATATATATATAAAACGTGAAGGAATTCTGTCTACAAATAAAAGTGCTAGACCAATGCCATTGTTGTGAACATCCATGTATTATAGTCACGTTGGCCCTGGCCTTACCTAAGTCGGTAAATCGCGAACCCATCTAAGCTATAATTTTACTGAACCTATGCATGTATTATGAATGAATCCTCAGACATGTTTTAGTTACTGTGACCTTGACCTTTGACCAAAGTAAATGGAATACAAACTCGTACAAGTTACAATACTGGTGAACATATATGTAACTTGACCTTTGAGGACACAGGTCAGTGAAAAGCTAATTCGTACAAGACGCGATGCTTCTGAACAAATATTTGAAGTGTCATAACAATCAAATAACAACTGAAACCGCTAGAGCGATGTCGTCTTTAGGATATATATGTACGTACGTTTGTACATGTACATACATGCAGCAAACTATAATCATATAAGTTAGAGCACAAAAATGTTGCCTCTATAGCCCTTTGCTTCCTGCATCATTTCCAACAGGCATCGCCATCATTGACGCATGCATGACCCTTCAATGCAATGGTAGGGGCAAGTTACTCCGCTATACCTTTAAACAGAACATACTTAGGATCGTTTAGTGTTAACTTATCGGTGTAACGGTGTTTCAATTGTGTCATTTATGTCACACCTGCCGAGATAGCAAAACGTGTTTCGGAAATATTATCAATAAAGGTAAGTTAGTAACGTCATTTTAACGTTTATTTATTTAACTTAAATTAAAGATACATCTGATGTGGCTAATGCATTGGCCGGGAGATACATTTGTATTCTCGATGTTGGTCTGTCTGTTGGTCCCCTTTAAATTACTGGCGTATGTACTGGCGTCACATGTTCATCAAACTTGACTTTTGTTCAGTATTCCAGCGTATATACTCGTAGATAGCGTATACCTCAGTTTGAGTAATTACTGTTGCTGTGGTAGAACACTTGAACGCAAACCTTGGAATTCATCAATTAGTCCACTGCACTTGTCAGTATGTAGACACGATACCTTCCGCGGTGACTGTTTGTATAACCGTGTCTTTATATGTAAACAAACACACTAACAGTAGCACTTACTTTTCAATTTCGCTTCATAAAAATGTGACTTATTTTGGAGCTCAACGTAAAATTTGAACCTTATCATAACGAAATGCGAAAAGGAGCATGTATGCATTTCGATACACTCGTGTAATAGTGTGTACTACAAATAGTATGTGATTCATGTCGAAAATAATGCTTTAATACGTTAATGCAACTAGTATGGAATGTTTTGTAATACTTATGCATCGCGTTTACCTACATGTACTATTACAGCGATCTGTTCTCATTAAGCGGAATGTCACGAGTTCGATCCCCGGTCATGTCAAAACAAATACACTAAAAATGGTAGTATTGGCTGCCCTCCGTGGCGCTAACGTTAGCAATACGATTGATTGCCTGGAGTAAGGATAAATAGTCCAGACGTACTGGTAACTTATCAACGAAACGCCGTGAATTAACTGAATAATATTTAAAAGCGGCGTAAAACACTAAACAACCGATCAATCAATCCCATAAACGAGACATATCTGGGGGTTTTCGCAGCTGAATAGATTCAACAGGAAGAACGTATACATTGTATGATAATAGGCAAGGTCTAGATGATGTTAGCCATCGTAACAATACACATGACACTTTCTTTGATGCCAACATCTGAGTAAACTTAACCCTCCCCTTCTATCCATAGTCTGTTGGCCCCTATGAAGATACGGATTTAAGTGTGCTTCGTGCTACTGAAAAATGTGTACTGATTTTAAGAAAATAAAATAATCATACATTCAAAACATGTTTTAGATCATGCGTAGTCTCTTTCCCACATACAATCAATCTGTAACAGACGAATTCGAAAATATCTAGGAATAGATATGAAAAGTCCGTTTTTAATCAAAGATGTGTTATTTAATACAGTTAAATACTCTTAAAATATTGCCTGCAGCTTATACATCAATATATGTCTGCGAATTGGAAAAGGTTAAATACATACTTCAATGTCAACTCTTATCGCGCTGTATTGCGGCACTATGTACATGTTACGGGTCACGTGTACAGTACGAGATGGACATTTTGTTTTAAAGTCGTACCTAGTACAATAAGGAAAAACTCTCATAAGTCGTGAATATCATAATTTGTTTAACCATTTCCCTCATATATACGCTTTAAGACGCCTCTGCAGCAGACGGCCTTTTGAAAACATAGTGACAAAAGAAGAAATTGCGCGAAACGTGCCATTTTCCTTTCAGTAATAGAGATTTTCTAATTATTGACAAAATATGTTCAAAGTCGTCTGCAAAATTGTTTTATGTGGGAGAGGGTAAAGTTATTCGTACATATAACGATAAGAAACACTCGCATAAGTCGTGAAGAGAACGATTATCTTTTTGTTTAAAGTCGCTCTTAGTTTATGTTAGCATATCCTATATTAAGTCGTAAATAGTACGATAAGCATAGTTTGTTAAATGTGTGTATTATAAAGTTATTATATTACACGATTATACACTGTTTTGTACAATAAGTGAACACGATTAAGGTACTGTATTGTACGATACGTAAAAACGCGTAAGGTATTGTACTGTACCATAAGTTATTACTACTAAGATATTGTATAGTAAGTTATGTGAATACTGTTAAGGTTTTGTATAGTACGGTATGTAAATACTGGTAAGGTATTGTATAGTACGATATGTAAATACTGGTAAGGTTGTGTATAGCACGATATGTAAATAATGGAAAGGTATTGTATAGTACGATATGTAAATACTGGTACGGTATTGTATAGTACGATATGTACATACTGGTAAGGTTTTGTATAGTACGATAGGTAAATACTGTTAAGGTATTGTCTAGTGCGATAGGTAAATACTGTTAAGGTTTTGTGAAGTACGATAAATAAATACGTGTAAGGTATTGTATAGTACGATCCGTGAATACTATTATGGTATTGTATTGTACGATAAGTAAATACTGCTAAGGTATTGTATTGTACGATAAGTAAATACCTTTAAGGTATTGCATAGTAAGTTATGTGAATACTATAAGGTACCGTATTGTACGATAAGTGAATACTATTTAGATAGTATTATGTTCGATAAGTGAATACTATTTAGGTAGTATTATGTTCGATAAGTGAATACTATTTAGGTAGTATTATGTTCGATAAGTGAATACTATTTAGATATCGTGTTGTACGATAAGATAATACTGCTAAGGTATTGTACACTACGATTAGTGAATACCTTTATTGTATTGTAGTATACGATAAGTGAATACTATTAAGGTATAATATAGTACAAATAATGAATACTATTAAGGAATTGTATACTACGATAAGTGGATACTATTAGGTATTATATTGTACGATAAGTGAATACTATTTAAATATTGTATAGTACGAAAAGTTAATACTGTTAAGGTATTGTATTGTAAGATACGTAGATACTATCAACGTATTGTATAGTAAGTTATGTGGATACTATTAAGGTATTGTATACTCCGATAAGCGAATACTGTTACGGTAATGTATAGTACACAAAGTGAATACTTTAAAGGTATTGTATAGTACAAAAAGTGAATACGTTAAAGGTATTGTTTATAACGATATGTGAATACTATTAAGTTATTGTATAGTACGAAAAATGAATTATATTATTAAAGCATTGTATTGTACGATAAATACATACTATAAAGGTATTGTATAGTAAGTTATGTGATTACTATTAATTTATTATATAGTACTATGAATAAATGATATTAAGGTATTGTATTGTACGATAAATAAATACATTAAAGGTATGGTATAGTAAGTTATGTGATAACTATTTATTAACTATTGCCCTCTGTCCGTCCGTCGTCAGTAATTGCCATGTTAACACTCAACAGGCTACACTTTGCATCAGATATTCATGAAATAAATTCAGAACATTTATCTCTACCATTTCTTGGACAAATTGGAATATAGGTCATATTGAGTCAGAAACTTAAATTGAAATCTTGTTAACACTCTGTATGCTGCATATTTAACTTGAGCATGTTGAAACTTTTCAGAATGTTTGTCTTGATGATATGTAGTCCAGGGTTAAACATTGCTCATGTATTTTTAAAAACTAGGTCACTAGGACAAGTTGATGGAAGATCCAGTTAACACTAGTAGCTGAATTTTGCTTCATCTTTCTCCTAATGATGACTTAGGTCACTAGGTCAAATTGAAGGAACAAGTTGTTATAGCTCCGGAGGCCGAATTATACTTAGAGCAAGTTGAAACTTTGTCAGAATGATTGTATTGATGATATCTAGTCCATGTTCGAATATATCTCATATCAGGTAAAGAAAATTGGGCACCAGGCCAAATGAAGGAACATCTTGTTAACACTGGACGTTGCAATTTGAATCCTGTCAGAATAATTGTCTTGATGAATTTTGCATAAGAAATCACAATGCATCATTCAGGGTTGCGATCTAGTACTATTATGGCCCTATTGTTTACAGATCAATTCTAAGCCGAAGGCTAAATGTGTTTATGTGTGATTACACAATGTACGGCTTATGTCAAACAGTCAAATTTTCTCTGAAACTTATTATATTCAATTGTATAACCAAACTTGACATGAACGCTATTTTGGTGACCCTCATCAAAAATTATTCAACAATTTATATTCTACCTATAAACTGGTTTGCTGCGTAATCAGAACAGGTTTGAAATTACAAAACTTTTAAACATTGTACTCCTGTGAATCTGCTTCTTCGAATTCCAAGATAATTTAGTTGAAATGTTCGTTGGTGAACCTCTACAAGATCGTTGAAGACATATTGATTCGGTAAAAATGGTAGTCACCAGGTGATATTATAAAAGGATGGACTACTCGTCTGTATTAGGAAAATAATTAAGCAGAAATGTGCCCCCCACCCCCTTCAATATTTGTTACAGCCTTATGGACCTGTTTAAAAAGATAGTCAGAAAAGGGCTGAAAGGAAGAAATTACGCTACGATGCCCGTCTAGTCAAATATTTATAAAAATCAATAGTTCGCTGTTTTATTTTAAGTGTTTTTTCGTAATAGGTAGCTACCTATATATATACTATCAAAAAGACGAGGAAAGTGTTATAGCACGATAACTGTTACAATCATGAGTTCGGCCTGCCGCCTCCTCAGGTGCAGCGGATTGTGTTTTCGCAATACACGCTTAATGGCATTGTACTGGTTTGTTTACCAACGGAGTATGAATAAGTGATATAACTGAACATAATGTTGAAGACGTTGTTAAACAGATTCATAATAATATACCATAGGAAAATCCTTAGAAACTGTATACTTTCTTTTTCATCACTGGAAAATATATAACGTGTATTATATATACCTTATATTTTATAAACATAGTTTACTAATAACATATTATTGTAAGGTATGCGGGTGTGTACGTGGCTAATTAAATTACATATATCAACAAATAAAATAAAAAAAAAATTTTTTAAATTGTCGCTTAATCGATACATAATAATATTCGTTTACTTAGAATATAAGTATAACGGATTCATGGAACCAGCAATGCTGGTGTCAGTTCAATATACACCGAGGATACTAACATGCGGATACTCACTTTGACATAGATTGCTTAGACTGTTATAAATGCGACAATATTCAGAATGCGTCACCATGTTACTACATAAAGTGTAGTCAGGACGAGGTAAGCATTGGTTTAACCCTTGTTTATTGTTGTGCTAAAACGATGGTTCATTAATACTCATCAATGTTAACGTGATCCTAACGATTGTGTCATTGTGTATGTCTGATCATAACGCTTTTGTCATTGTGTATGTTTATAGGACATGTATTTGGTGTACGCCACTTCTTTACTGTTAAAATAATACGATAGTTTACTATTACTCAACAATGTTGACCTGATCCTAACGCTTGTGTCAGTGTGTATGTCTGATCCTAACGATTGCGCCATTGTGTATGTCTGATCCTAACGCTTGTATCATTGTGTATGTTTATATGACGTGTATTTGGTTTACGCCCCTTATTTACTGTTTCGATAATACGATAGTGTACTATTACTCAATAATGTTGACCTGATCCTTACGTTTGTGTCATTGTGTATGTCTGATCCTACCGAGTGTGTCATTGTGTACGTCTGATTCTTACGTTTTTGTCATTGTGTATGTCTGATCCTAACGCTTGTGTCATTGTGTATGTCTGATCCTAACGCTTGTGTCATTGTGTATGTTTATATGACGTGTATTTGGTGTACGCCCCTTCTTTACTGTTTCGATAATACGATAGTTTACTATTACTCAACAATGTTGACCTGATCCTAATGTGTGTGCCATTGTGTATGTCTGGTAATTACGTTTGTGTCATTGTGTATTTCTGATCCTAACGCTTGTGTCATTGTGTATGTTTATATGACGTGTTTTGGTGTACGCCCCTTCTTTACTGTATAATACGATGGTTTACTATTACTCAACAATAATGGCCCGATCCTTACGTTTGTGTCATTGTGTATGTCTGATCATAACGTTTGTGTCATTGTGTATGTCTGATCCTAACGCTTGTGTCAGTGTGTATGTCTAATCCTTACGTTTGTGTCATTGTGTATGTCTGATCCTAACGTTTGTGTTATTGTGTATGTCTGATGCTAACGTTTGTGTCATTGTGTATGTTTATAGGAAATGCATTTGGTGTACGTCCCTTCTTTACTGTTTCGAGTTGACGATGGTTTACTGTTTATCAACACCTAATGGTGACCTTATCCTTACGTTTTGTGTCATTGTGTATGATAAAATGCAGTGTATTTGGTGTACCCCTTCTGTACTCTTTCGAGTATACGCTGGTTTAATATCACCAAACAATGGTGACCAGATACAAACGATTGTGTCACGGTTTATTGATTAATTGTGTTAATGTTTAACGCCACTTTC
Source organism: Clinocardium nuttallii (assembly GCA_031471495.1). Classification (NCBI taxonomy): domain Eukaryota; kingdom Metazoa; phylum Mollusca; class Bivalvia; order Cardiida; family Cardiidae; genus Clinocardium; species Clinocardium nuttallii. Next base: position 13,942 of record JAUELF010228902.1, read on the forward strand.
AACAATTATTCTAGTATATAACTGCGATTGATTGTGTCAGTTAGCAGATATACTGTTTCATTTAGCCTGACAAGCCAGACTGAAGTAATGAACTCTGAGTCCATTACAACCGGTTATCGAACCCGCAACCGAGGTGGAACTCTATTCTTAGCCATACGAGTTGGTATGTGTGTCCCGGTATTTTCTATTAGAACGTATATTTATCAAATTTAACCCATGAACCAGTTATCATACCATGAGAATTACTTCAAACAATTGCGGCCAGTACAAGGTAAACTAATAAACAAAGACCCGTATCCTGTCATTCCCTGTCGGACATGGCTTCAACTTACTTAATTAACACAATACATACCATTGCTCTATGTTGCAATCAATTAGCATCAGTTGATATATGTGTGTTCTTCTATTGGTACATTTTCTATAAAGGCAGCATAAACTAGTTCATCAAGTCTGTAAATATATGATTTATATGAGATATCTACGAATTTCGGTTTGGCACTTACGATATGTGATCCAAAAGAAATCTGATTTTTGATTTTGTAATTTGTGTAATTGGTGATATTCTTTATTAAATCTTAGCCTATATGTGTATTTCTTAATATTCTTAATTATGGTAACCCAAATTTTACTTATTGCCATGTAGGAACCTGTCGCCTTTTATACAATAATACGCAACCATGTTTTCGAAACTCGGCATGAAATCATTTTGAGGATATGTTCTACATTTTAATGTTATGACCGTCGTTAAAGTACACTTGAATATCAAATGCATATCATAGTGTACACTTCATAGCAGTGGTGTAGAGAGGTAGTATAGCACACTCTACTAGTAACATTTGATGTGTATTGTTATTGTTTCATAGCAGTGGTGTAGAGAGGTATTATAGCACACTCTACTAGTAACATTTGATGTGTATTGTTATTGTTTCATAGCAGTGGTGTAGAGAGGTATTATAACACACTCTACTAGTAACATTTGATGTGTATTGTTATTGTTTCATAGCAGCGGTGTAGAGAGGTATTATAGCACACTCTACTGGTAGAATTTGATGTGTATTGTTTGGTGATATCATTGTGATGACGTCAATATCGAGCTCCATGCCCATTGAAAACATATATTTCTCAACAAAGTATTCTAATATGTGTCAGGTATTTAAGTGAAAATGTGCCTTGTAATAAGACCATGTTTTCTTCTTAAAATTACGTTTCGCGTTGAATTATATTAAACATTTTCTCTTTAGAGTTTTGCTTCACCGAGATGACAGGTGTTGGGATACTGACAAGATTCACCATGGGGTGTCGGTCTATCAAGGTAACAGTAATCATTTACGATTGACCAATCCGTATATAGATTATTCAGTACATACTTGACGCACGACAGTAAACTATATCATGAACCGCAATACTAAAATCGGTTTCAGAAGAGTTATAGCACTACAGGGGTCGTGAGTTCGAACTTCGTTTCGGCTATTTATTATGTTTGATGATGGACACGGAGAGTCATATATTGTCCTGAATATATGAAGGAAGATAGCTTTACGTATTTATTTCTGAGAATAATTGTGGTGTGTACTAGCGAGAAAGAGCCGTGATACATTTGTTGGACTTATTGTCTACACGCCATGATAGAATGGAAATTAATTGAAAACGGCATTGACTTTCAATCATACAAACCCTTCCAACATGACCAACAACTAGATTAATAAATAGGCATTGTGTTTACAGCTGTCATATCATCAGGTGGTTGTGAAAGAACTGTAATGTCATTGATGCGTTCGGTAGGTTCGTCACCATGATCGAATGGTATAAAAAAGAATTGTTCAACAAACTCAACCAAATTCGAAAAGAATATTTGTCAACATAACTATGTTTTGTTTCATAAGACACTATACATCTGGGAAGTGTATGTTCCATTGATAAGGATCATTATAATTCAGTTCACTGAAATGACTAGATAAGGGGGAGTTATCTGGTATTTTCCAATCCATATCTCCCGTTCGACTCCACTAAAACCTATGTTGTGTGTACTCAAACGTCTCGTCTTACTGTGACACTTCTTTTGAGTACTCACACCATATGGTTTGAAGGTAGAATAAGTATTTTGGGATGTGATGTTTTCGAGTTATATACATAATTAGATCGGTTTAAATGATGTCATAGTTCATAGCTGGTTGTCTAGTTTATATGTGTGACAAAATCAGATCATGTAAACTGTAATTGCGTTAGGTGTGCCGGGCAGCTCAATCGACACATACAATTTCATCATTGCCAATCATTGGAAGAGCTGTATTGAATTCATCACAGTCACATGTTGGTCGGGCCGTAACAGACGCACTAGATTGCAGCCAGTGCTGTAGCACAGATGCGTGCAACAGGCATGTCTGCACTATCGGAATACCAGGTTCATCTAAATATTTAACCGGTGCTCCATGAAAACCAAGCTTTGCAAAATTATAACGACTGTAGTTAAATATCTGGCTGTGCATCCATTTCATCTGATTTTAATTTTGTAATAGTTAATGTCTTATAAGCTATATGTTAAAAGCACGATGTGACGCGCATATGAGCTGTAGGTGCATTTTTCGCAAATACCCTAATTGTTGCCCCCCATATGTTGGTTTTCTTAGATCGTCGCTAAGATTGCTACGCAATAACTAATATATCTTTTATCTATATTCAATGGATTTAAAATGTCCATTTGGGCGTATGAAGTTATAAATAAATGAATGCTTATATGTTCAAGATGAAAATCAATCTGGTGTTATGTTCAATTCTAATTCAATCTAAAAATCATATTGTTTTCAACTGAATTGACAAACTGTACTAACATAAATAAACCAACTGTCTCTCCGCTGTAGTAACTATTTCGGTGACCTGCGAAGATGATCCAGATTTCAACTGCCAGACCATCAGTAGTGTGTTTAACATATGCAGCGATGCATATCACGCCCAGATTAAGTGCCCAAAGCTATGTTGGTTTTGTGATCATCCAATAGGTATACTCATTATCCTACACGTTTTAAAACAAAAAAGTACACATTCTCACAAAGACCGAACTACGGGGGATGTGTCAGAATTAAGTGGACTTTTCTCATTAATTTTGTTTTACCAAATATAATTTCTTGTTATTAACGTTAAACATTATTATTCATGAAATGAAATGAAATATAAATTTGGTGCATTTGTATGCATATTATACATATACTACGTTTGGAAACCTTGTAAAGTCCACCCGGCGCACACTAATTTTCCGTTACTTATTACATGCAATGTCTTCTCGTAAACACGCAAAATAGTTTTTGTCTTGTGTTTTACGCACGCAATTTCGTCTGCCGGTTTTTTTCATTGGCTTGGACGATTTAAGGATGAACGTTTTGGCCGTTCCCAAAATGTGAGACCAACGCTTGTGTGGAAAGCCAGAGAGCTGATCCACGAAAACAGGCGGTTCTCTGTTAGAATGTTATCAATTGAGCTTCAACTTCAAAGAATTCTGTTCATATAATTCTGAAAAGGGAATTTCACATGAATAAAGTGTGTTCAAAGTGGGTATATTTTGTATCGGTATAAGTAGTTGTTCTTTTTGTTATATATTATGAATATTAGTAGAACAGTCCACGAACTTCTGAGACACCCCTCGTACATTCGTTATTTATTTGTAGTTATCTGTATTGACAGGGAGACACACAGCGAGACTTTCTCTCTCTCGTTTCGTTGTAACATAGTACATTTTGAAATATAGAGATAATCAAAATAAATATCAGTTTACATAGCGTAACAAAAGCATGGATACAAATCCCCTTTCAGTATCATATTGTACAGTGTATTTCCAAACAACATCGATTATATTTACCTTATCCAATTGTTAAACTGTAATGCTGTGAGGAATAATAACGAGATACTAATTTTAGATATGATTTATCATAAAATAATTAACGTAGTACACGGACAATGGTCAACATGGCAGCCTTGGCCCAGTTGTGGAGTGACCTGTGGTAATGTTACAAGAGTAAGGCTTTGTAACGATCCAGCTCCAAAGAATTGTGGACTAGGCTTTCAAGGAAAATGAGACTTTTTGTAATCCAAGACAATGTCCAAGTAATTACATACATCATTAAAAATGTGTAATGCACTTTGTGATACATGTATCTTAATTATCGTACATATAATTTAACTGTTATGATGAATATAAGATACACGCTACTACAGTGAAGTGAGAGTGTTTAATTATTGTAAACCTAAAGAAAACAATGTACATTATATTGATATCTAAACACAATAAAATCGACATTTCAGATAACTCTTATATGATTCATTAGACAATATCAATTCAAAAATATATATTTTGTTATACATAAGTGTATGTGCCATGCGCAATGTGGTTAAACTGACATGTTGTAGTACATGGTCAATGGAGTAGATGGTCGGAATTGGGTATTTGCAGTGTCCCTTGTGGCATTGGACTTGAGAGCAGTCCAGGACCCGATGGCAATCCTTGCTCGGGAGATTATCGTGACGATCGTGCGTGTTTTACAAAGGCTTGCTCAGGCATCTTACAATCAGAGTGTATATATCCAATACCAATACAGTTGAAGTGATTAGTTAAACATGAAAGTAAAACGTGATCTGTATTAATAAAAGGTGCATTGACGTGTTCACGCCATTTGCACAATTATTTCAGTTTAATCCGACAGTTCACTTATGCACGGTCCCTTGGTAAGCAAACCAGTACTGGGCTGGGAAATGTGATGTGTCCAATGGCTCTTCACTATGCTCTCCGCGACTGCGATTCGAATCCGGTTTCAAGTCCCCGAACCTAATCAATCGGCCACGTCGGATTCCTCTTTATAAAAGAGTTAAATGACATGTAAAATGCGGTTTGATGTTTAAAATGGCAGCCATATATTTCGACAGATCAAAGCATTGATTATTCATGTCTTAAATGTTAAACTTGTTTAGCTCTTGCACTCAGGTCAGCGATAAAGTGTCAAGAAGGTCCTCCTGTTTTCAAATTGGCAGTTTCATAATATTTATCTTTCAACTTTTCAACAATATAATCGTTAACATAAGTGTTCGGACTTCCAGTGCTTTGATTATAAGTATGGTAAAGTTAACATGAAATGGGTAGTAGTCGAATGTTTTGTGTTCACTACGCTTAATCATTTACCATTTGCATATTTTCTTATGCCAAATTATTCTTTCAAATATTCTTTATGTTTACTAGCCGTTGCACGAGAAAAGCAACACTGAAGCCTCTGTGTGATGTATCGATCGGCACAGGCTAATAAGGGCCGACATATTCCGTCTCAGGGAAATAGATATATAGAGTAATGCTTCCGGAAACGGAAAATCTACAAGAAGCGAAAGATGTCTGTCCGGGCTAGCCTACGCGTAATGCTCAGGCTGAGCGGAACATACAGGCAACATATTATCCTCTCGGCACCACCCAATGCCTGTTGAGCCTGCTGTGGCTGACCGGGAGCTTCTACACGAACCATCTTCATTGCCAAACGGATCGGCGCCTGCAATGTTAGTATCACGGACGGGCGCCGGATATGTGGCATGATCAACCCATATGGTAGTTCCAGCAATAAGAGACGTTGTCGTCGTCGTCCATCAGATGACTTCCACTAAGGAAAGTTGACTATCCATATAATGATAGCAACCACAGCCCCAACATCTATGCAGTTGTCAAACAGTACAACAGGCCAACGGTTGACCTTTCTCCTAGCGGTGTACATAGTTGATAAGTGGTCAAGGTTGTCAACTCCACTCTTAGTTGCATTGTAATGCATGCTCTCGCGTGTGCATTTGTCTTTCAACACTTGCATCATGATGCATGGTTGACAGAGCCAGAACAGACTTATTTTACTTTGGACCATACGACACCAATGTCATCTGGTCTTTAAAGTCAAACAATGAGATGTTGACATCTCGGTTGTTGCTAACTTTAATGCTACACATCTACCAAGCAATTATGGAATTGCCCTTTTGTGTTGGGGTCCGTTTGGACCCCAACATACAAATCAATATTACAACCTAATATCCTGCCAGCGTCTGAACATAATACATGTCCTAAAACAGGTTAGGATAGACCAACACACTCCTTAAACATAGACACCAAAGGGCAGGTAATAACAATTTGACCCCAGTTGGTAGGATGAAGGTTAAAAACAAATTCGCTTTTGAACGGCATGTTAAATTTGTAAAATGTTAATTTCACTTAATAATATTCGAAATCAGTCATATGATAAAACGCTAGTGCAACGTTAAGTCGTCAAAGCAGGATAGAAATATGACAATGTTTACAAATATTGACTTTTATAATGTAAATGATGAGCTGATAGAATAAAATGGAACCGTAGAAGCCGATTTACAGCTTGTAACTAGCACACCGCCCCGAGTGATTGTTGTTTTACATTAAGGATAATTTGAATACAGAGTCATACTTTTCGTACAATTTCCATAATGATTCTAGAACTTTTTACTTATAAGTTTGGAGGGCTCTAGTCAACATATTGAAACTGCGATAAGACCAGACTGAATCGTCATTGTATTCACCTTGTGCGATGACTCATCGGCTATTATCTAGATCAGGTTATCTAGGCGACCTCTTTAAAGAAAATCCTTCATACTTCATGTACTGAAAATCAGGGAATGTAACGCAACTTGTTTACGGTCCTGCCAATTCTGATACGGTTGGTAAGTAATATTGGTTATTACATCTGTATTGGAAAATATTTAGTTGAACAAGTTGTTTTTGCTAAGCTCGGGGCAGCACAGAACTCCAGCAAAAGAACGAATCCAGACACAATACTTTCCGATATTCGTGCAATAACTTTTATTTGTTTATTTTGATATTTTGGATTTAAATATGTCGTTTTAATGTGTTTTAAAAACTGGATGTACACTATTTGGTAATTCATTACAATTGGAAGACGCTAAGCGCCCCTAAACGTATATTACTGTTTCATTGTCGAATTCCATAAAGTTGACTCTTCCATGATCTAAATTGGACCACTCCATACTTCGTCAAACAGGATATTATATATATGTATAATGTCTAAGTTGCAAAAATTACCGATTTCGGGACAGACAGCTCGTTCGAATGAGCCTTGCATTGCCTTTGGCAGCTAAATAGTTTATAAAACATTGTACTTCCTCAGCTATTTGATGACACCATGCCAATTGGACGATGTATATTGTTAATAAATAAATGTACAGTCATTTTGCATGGCACGATTATGTTTCAACGTTTAACTTAATATACTGGAACCACACATTAGATGATATACCTTTCGTGCAGAAAATATATAAACTAAACGATTTCCACCAGCAAACACATGCATGTTGACGCTTGATCAGCAAGCGACTTTTGTAAGCGAACGTTTATTTCTAGATTAACTGCTCAGGGTGATATATTCTGATCTCTCTCTGTCCGTCGTCCGTCGTTAACTTTAAACATAATCACTTCCTCAACCACATGACCATTTTCAACTAAACTGCACAGGTATCTTTCTTAGGAAGTCTTCTTTCAGAATTGTTCACAAATTTAAATTCAACACAGAGAACTTTGGTTGCTGCGGCATGAGACATGGGGCAAACTATGTGAACTATAAAATATTTCTCCACTGAATTTGCTATTCAAATTCCAATATAATTTGGCAGAAATATCTCTAGAGTTTCCCTCTACAAAAAGTGTTCAAGTCATATTGACTGGTTGAAGAAAAATGGCAACCAGGTCGCATTAGAAGTGGGGAAAAATTACAAAATAATGCATCCTTTTGAAAGTTCTTTTCTGTTGTCAAGAAAATGCTGTGTTATGTAATGTTCTTTTATTGAGCCTCTACTTATTCTGTTCAAGCAAATGTTGATTGGTTATAAAATCATATCTAGCAGGCGTCATCAAAAAATGGGTAAATTTAACTTGTAGCTACCAATGTCAACTATAACCATTCCCACTGAACCAATAACAATTTAACTTCACAGGAATGTTCATGTGTTGGTCTTCTTTCAAAATTAACCAAAGACTAACATGCACGTGTAGAAACGTTCAATGCTGCGACATCAGAAAGTGAAAACAATATCCAAACTTTAAAGTCCTTTTCCGCCATAATCCGTTTAGTTCCAAGATGATTTGGTAGAAATGTTCCTTTAGTGACTGTCTACATCAACTGATCAAGCCATGATTTCGTTGAAGAACATGTCCTCAATGCGCCATCAGGAAAAACGCACAATGACAATACCTTAACATTCCATTTATGTACGTTCTTGTTAGATTGCATGATACAAATGGCCATTACTGAACAGTGTCCAATCCTTGCAGTTTCATTTGCACACTTGATCAAATTTCGAAGATGTTTGCAGTTAAATATTTGCTACTTATATACTATCACTCAGGTGATCGATTCATCGCCATCTCGGCCTTCTTGTTTATATCGAGCATGCTTTTCTTTTCCCCAACACAACTGTATTTAACAACTATATTTTCATATAGAGATATTTTCATTGCTTTAACCATTATATGTTTTAGTTCGACTGATTAGTTTTTTGTTATAAAAGGTTAAATAATGACAGCGTTCTAAGAATATAGTGACACATGAATCGTTTAGTGTTATTGTAATTATATCAATAATGGTAATATTTTCTTCTTTTCTTCAGTGTTTGAATTGAATCACTTAATTTCCATACTCCTGCATAAAATGGATACTCCATGGCTGACATTGGTTTTCTACGCTGGTTACACAGTGTTGATATGTATACCAACACGTAAGAACTTTAATAATTAAGTACCTAATACTCAAGTTCAAATTGTCCCATTGATTAATATATGTTTCTAGATAAGTGGGAGTTAACAGGGGCGTCATCCGATTGTCATAACAAAACGAGAATTCGGATATGTGGTAGCCAAATCAAAGTCAAATTACATATTTTGACGGCACTCGCTGTGTGCTTAGTCCATCATCTGTAAGCCAACACATCTGATTCATTAGTCATATTAAAACAGACTAAATTGGTACAAAAGATAATCGTAATATCGATACGATTCCTTCCTTCCATTGTTATTCCAAAGATCAATAAATATTTGACACACTTTTCTATGTCAGAAAGATCCACAATATGAATAAATATGTCAGTTTTCAGCATGCTCAATTTGTATGTCGAGAAGAAACTAAGCTCAAATAAGTTTTTTGAGTTTTGAAACTTACTCGACAAACTAAGATTTGACAATTCTGTATTTCATTTTGTTAACTAGATTGTCTGGATTGTTACCAATGCACAAACATACATAACGTGTCTGACTGCCATAGTGTTACACAGTGTAATCAAGATGAGGTATGAGGTCTTCATTTTAAAACGGGTATAATGTATATGGCAAAGAATTTTGTCAAATTTTTAAAGAGCCGTACATTTATTTTCAGGCGTCTCGAGATGCAGGAAAATTCATGTATCCGCCTTAAACATATACAGTTGTCCGATGCAATATTGTTTGATTACAGCTACTGTAGCCTACATACCACTACTAACTGAGGTCATTACAATCTTACTATGTGAACGCTAAACATCGGAGCAAAGACAGAACACATGGTCTTCTTTCGACGCCTACACTCGCCACTCGCATTTACATGTTAACTTCACTTTGCGAGACCCAGATTTGAAATTACCTAAGCGTCAAAACTCCTAGTATTTCTTTTCAGTGTTTACACAACTTATTTTATCTGTAACTATCATCTCAACAAAAACAGTTCTTTCGCGCTTCCTTTTGTTTGCTGCATGCTGCATCAATGTTTATGATTGTACAGTATATGT
>JAUELF010228903.1:0-13807 GCA_031471495.1 Clinocardium nuttallii
AAAACCATACATTGTCTTTATAGTAATATACAATGTTTAATGTTTGTTTAATTTCATATAACAGTATAAAAGTAAATGGAGATAAACATGAGCATTTATGATTACAAGTTCAAGGCACATACATATATATAAAATGATAAAACAGACAAGGAGTTCTCATATTTTTGGCAAGTAAAAACAATAATCAGTGTCTACAAGTGCGATATCTGATAAATGTTATTGTACTGACCATGTAATGACTATTATAGGAGATAATAAGTGTATATCAAGACCGTATTGACAATAATTGGCCATAATTCTGTAAAATAACATGCACTTTTAACCCCTTTAGGATATGCACAGCTCCTCCCCCACCCCCACCCCCAAAGAAAAGAGGTTTTGGGGGTATAGTTACAATAACATTTAATTGATATCACGTTCCTATACACTGATATTAAGGCAATTCTGTGAACAAAATGAACAGTTGAGCAAACAGCGAACTAATAGTAAAACATAACAAAAAGCACTTCCAATACAATATAAATCCAGTGCCTAAATAGGATTTCAATATACATATGGCAACTGTATCATCACAGTTATTTGAACTGTCAAAAGGAAAGTGGTTGGAATGCGACAGCAAATACTATTTTCTATGTTATCCTCTTCAATTTTTTCTTGAAAATCAGTATTGTACATAAGCTTACAATAGAACTTGGTTCAATATCGACTTCCAACCATTGTCTGTGTGGCAGAGTACTGTACTTGTGATCATAAAATGTCAACATCAACAAGATAACATGGTAAACAGAAGAAAAATAAATATTAACAACATATTTAACTAGAAATATCACTGAAGATGATAAATACCCCCAAAACAGCACCTCGGCCTCATATAGAAGCTTTCTGACGCAGATGGCTTTTTGAAAACATAGTGACAAAAGAAGATATTGGGCAAAACGTGCAATTTCTCCCTTTGACACAATGTTTTCCTCTTTAAGTCATAGGTTATCCATTCAATTAAAGAGATTTTTCTATTTTTTGACAAAATATGTCCAAAGTCGTCTACTGCAGAATTGTCGTATGAAGGAAAGGGTTAATAAAAAGTAAAAGGGCCATAACTCTGTAAAATAATTTGCAACTGTAACCCCTTTAGGATATGCACATCTACATTGATACATTGACTAGTTTCATATATGTTAATGAATACTCAAATTACATGTTTATCATATAATGACTAGTTTCAAATATGTTAAAGAATCCTTTAATTACATGTATAAAATTTCATTAATGACTAGTTTCAAATATGTTTAAGAATCCTTTAATTACACATATACAATTTCATTATTGACTAGTTTTAAATATGTTTAATAATACTTAAATTACATGGATATATCATATAATGACTAGTTTCAGATATGTTTAAGAGTACTCAAAGTACATATATATCATATAATGACTAGTTTCAGATATGTTTAAGCATACTTAAATTACATGTATATCATATAATGACAAGTTTAAGATATGTTTAAAAATATTTAGATTACATGTATATCATATTATGACAAGTTTCAGATATGTTTAAGAATCCTTAAAGTACATATATATCATATTATGACAAGTTTCAGATATGTTTAAGAATACTTAAATTACATGTATATCATATTATATTGTGACAAGTTTCAGATATGTTTAAGAATACTTAAATTACATGGATATATCATATTATGACACGTTTCAGATATGTTTAAGAATACTTAAATTACATGGATATATCATATTATGACAAGTTTCAGATATGTTTAAGAATAGTTAAATTACATGTACACATATCATATTATGACTATTTTCAAATATGTTTAAGAATTCTTAACGTACATGTATATCATATACTGACTAGTTTCAGATATGTTTAAGAATACTCGAAGTACATGTATATCATATAATGACTAGTTTAAAATATATTTAAAGAATCCTTAAATTACATGTATTTCAAATAATGACTAGTTTCAGTTATGTTTAAGAATACTTAAATTACATGTATATATCATATTAGGACTATTTTCAAATATGTTTAAGAATACTAAAATTACATGTATTTCATATAATCTCCAATTTGTATTGAGATAAAGCACACAGTGACTAGAATATCTAAAGCAAATACCAGTATGCATGATCATGAAAATTGATATATCAAAAAGATAACATATTTAATTTACAACTGGATAATCATATAAAGGTTGAACAAGTGATACATAGTTTCAAATATGTAAATAAATACTCAAATTATTTTGACATTTTCTATAGAACCACCCTTTTGAAGTGTTCATAGTTGTCGTACACATCAGCAAAGCCAGCAGTTGTTGATTTTGGAGTATTTGGGCAATATGTGAATATCTTCTTCCCACCATCAGCAACCTGACCTGGTCTTTGGAAAGTGTGAACCTCTTCTTAAGACCACCACATTGTGGAATGTGACACGCAGTACAGGGTTTACCAGTATTGCTGGGTATACATCTGGCCGCTGCAAGTGGTTTTGGTGGTGGATTAAGAACAAAGAGATTTGATGCCTGGTTAAATGAAACAGACGGACCTTGTGGTTGAGAATGTGTCACCAGAAGAATGGGTGCCTTGTCTGTTGATACACACGGGCGTACTTTTATCATAATTGGAGCGGAGGATTGTGAAATTGATGCCGCTTTGACTTTGGCAACAGTTGGTTCGTCAAAAACCAAACGTCTCTTTTCTGCCTGTCGTTTCCCAGATGTGTGCGGTATCACTGCGTACTGGACCTCAGCATGTTGGGCCGATATTGTTTGTGGCAGCTTACAAGCTTCCGGCAGTGGGGCATCTGATAATACTGTCTGGTGTTGTTTTGCTTTCGGAACAGTCGTTGCCCTGTAATTCACCTTCTTCTTCTGTCTAATCAAAAACATTGAAATATACTTGAAGTTCAGGTTTGGCAGTGGCAAGTTGAGGCCAGAGAGGATATGATCATCCAATACTCTGTCCACAATCCGCTTGTATTGGCCCTTCATGATCGTTACTTGTGTGGTGGGGGAGAACTGCACACTTGCTGGAGGTCGGTTTTTAACTTAAAATTGTGTCGTCTGCTGAAGAATTATTGTATGGGGGAAAGGGCAGAAACATACAAATACATTTATATGTATGTGGGAAATAGTAAATGCGTAAATATTTGACATGCATGTGAATTCAGGTATGCTGTATACATTTCTTAATAAATACATTAGATCAGCATCTTTCTATGAAAGACGTAATACGCGGAGAACAACAACCAAGTAAACCCTTTCCTTCTTTTAAAAACATTGTGATGAAGGAAGAAATTGACCATAGCGAAAAATGTATCCATTTGCCACAATGTCTTCCAATTTGTCCAATCACACAGACCGCCTCGGTGGTGTAGTGGTAGGGCGTGCGCCTCGGATGTGGGAGGTCGCGGAGTTTGTATTATAAAAAGGATAGACATATATATATAGATGTATATAGCCTAATTATTTGCTCCTTTTTCCCATATGTGTGCAAAATAAAAACACTTCTTAAACAAAGTGTATTGGTAAAACAATAAAGTATTAAATAGAAAAGAACAGTATTTAAAAAAAGTCTACAGCACCCGGTATTCCCAGGCTTTTACCCCGCCGAGTTTCTAATCCTTCCTAACAGACCAATGGTTGAGCAAGAGAGACAGTGTGTGAGTGCGAGAGACCGTGTGTGAGCAACTACTGTCTTCATGATTAACGAGAACCTGTAATATGCCAACAGGGACGACATGATGCTCTTGGTACAAGCAGTACGCAGTGGTAACTTAGATATGTATTCTGGGTACACTGACGAACAGATTATCCAATTTCTCTAACCATACCCGCTGAAATCATATGTCCGCCGGGTAACAAGGGGAGTTGAGGTATGATTCTCTTAAATGTGTTTAGAGCTTGCGAGTCATCAAGGCATTCAAAGATTCTAAAATGGTTCTCGGTTTTTGTCGAGCCCTCATTGACTAAGTCACCACTATTATGTGTGTGCATCCGGTAGTTGGTTCGTCTGTCTAGGTTTGCTTGTTTTGGACCATTGCTCTGTCATTTATTGGTAGAATTTACAAAGAAAATTACACAAAACTACACCATTATAGCTTAACAGATATTTGTAATCTGTATCGCAACTGTTGGGGCTCGACATGTTATCCTTATTTTAAGATAACTATGAAAAAAAGTTGAAATCATTGTGACAAAAGGAGAAATTGCACAAAACGTGCAACTTCTCCTTCTGCCACTATGTTTTCAAATAGCCGTCTGCTGCGGAAGCATCAGAAAGTGTCTATATGATGGAAAGGGTTAACCACACAACAATAATTCATATATATATTGTAACGATCATTCATTAATTTACTAAATTGCAGGAGAGAGCAAGCACCGTTGAGTATATTCTCAAGGAGTTCAAAGGACCAGCAGGCCTCGATATCGACGGTATTCCCCTGAAGCAGTCGGAGACCTCTGGCTTAACAACGCAAGCAAACATCTGAGTTATATGCAGGTTATTATCTATGTTAAAGTTTGCTAAATGCTGTAATGAAACAACTGCCAATATATCTATAAAATTCTTTAAATGCCTGCACCGCTTGAAACACATCTGTCGCATTATTAGTTACAAGCTTTAACAGTCACAATTTAAATACAAATGCGTCTGTTTATGTGTGCCTTGGGTTATACTGCAATTTTTTATTTAATTTAAATTAAGTTTGAACTAAACATTGGATGTAAACTTGTTTTTATAATAAATACATTCAAATTTATAAATAAATGTCATCAATTCCATATCCACAGGACCCACCAGACATACAGCTTTATGTATAAACAAAGGTTGTGGTTATCAATGGCATCAGCTTCAACAAGTACCGATGTTTTAGAGGGAGTAACTCACTGGAAGGACTGCATGCCCATATACACAAGGCAGTACCTTCGCGAAGTGCCTTCATGCCATTCCAGGTAGGATATTTAATCATTGTTTGTTATATTATATAAGAATTATGACGGAATATATTTTTATAGACTTAACTGATGACTGTCAATTGTCTCTATTAAAGATAAGTATTACAATTACACCCAATGATTGATTGATTGATTGGGGTTTAACGCCGTTTTTAACAATTTCTCAGTCATATCACGGTGGCCAGTTCACCTACTCATGCATTTCCTGGTTTTCTTACACCGGTACTCCACACAACAATCTTTCCAAGCAACTGGCTGCTTTTCCACATAGACTTAGCCCATTGGTGGAAGACAAATGCCTCATGTCGCATTGACTATTTTCAAACGTCGGAAAGAACGAAAGTTTGCCAAGCTGGGATTAGAACTCACGACCCCTGGATTGACAGCCCACATCGCACAATTACACCCAAACAACATCATAATTTACTGTGGAATTATATATAAAGTGTTTGAGCCCTGAGAGCAAGTTTAAGCGTGTTTTTCATGCTCCCCAAACTAGTTTGGGAAAGCATATAGTTGTCGCTTTGTCCGTCTGGATGTCCGTCCGTCACACTTTATTTGCATTGAGTATAAATCTAAAAGTACTGAATATATTTCAATGAAACTTATAACATACATACATATCAATAAGAAAGGAGTGCATAATACAAGAACCATAACCTTATTGTGAATAATTTTCTAATAATCATTCAGTTCCACTGTTTCCTTGTTATTGTATGTTTCAGGTCTACCTCATCGCCTTTGCAGCGCAGTGGAATAGCCGTATGAAGTCATTGCGTGTTGCTGGCAGCAAGGGACATGTCTCATCCTTTGTTGATCATAGATGGATACAGCGGTTGAATCAGCAGGCCGAGGTCCTTTTCGGAAAAAATCATCTGTTTGAACCGAATTCTGTGGCGCCTATGCCCTACCCTGGCCAATATGAAAATCCAGACGAAGAAGAACTCTTGGGAGTCGAGTATGCCCAGTGTCAGTCAACCAGCTTCACCACCAAGGACTACTATGTAAACCGAGGTTAGTTTCTATGGCTAAAGGGTTTACGTCAAACTGGGTACTACAGACAGACACCTCATTTACAGCACGCAGATAGTTAATTGTGCAATCTAAAATTAATACACATTAAAATTTATTCTTCACTGAAAGTATACAGCAATTATGTAGTACATGATACACCAGAGTTACCCTTGCATAAATCCAATACTTGAGTCTCAATACAATGAAGTTTTATTGATAAAGACTTGCTATACATTTACTGCTTCCTATATACAACAGTCCTTTCATTGTCAATATAATTAGGTGTTAAATAAAATGATTGTAACTTGTATTTAATTAGTATTTTTAAATTTACAGTGGAAGAAGAACAAACCAATGAAGACGGGGAAGGGGAAGAGAATGAAGATGATGATGAAGGAATATCCATGGAGGAGGAAGATATCCCAAACGACCCTGTTGATGACGTCAATGGCTCGTTTGCCGTGCTGACACAAGCAGAACAAGTCACGAAAACTGATAGTCCTGCTCTTCAAGATGTTCTTTCACCTAGCCATCTGCACCTGCCCGGGTTCGGAGAAGTTGAAGCACTAGCACTGGCGCTGCTGGAACTGGCCGAAGAAGGTGATCAACACTTTGTGTCTGCTGATATAAGACAGAACATCTTGTTGCGTTCGAAATCTATTAAAGAGCATGACAAAGAAATTTGTTAAGAGTTATGAGAGCAAATTGGGTTACACTTTGTTTGGACTGTGCTTGGGTCCAGATTCTCCGGAGAACAGTGCTGCTCAGAAAACCAAGTTTGGAAAAAGGTATGCTCAGGCAACTCAGATTACAGAAGACTCTCGTCTTATAATTAAGGATAAACAATGTGGAAACTCATTCTAAATTAACACAATTTAAGACAAGTTTTCAAAGGACGTTTGCTGCAAAAGCATTATAATTAGGAAAGGGTTCACTCGCGTGTGTGTTTACTTCTTAATTTGTCACATAAATCGGATTGAAACAAAGGGTTTGGGGAAGATAACTGAACTCTGTCTGTTCAGCAGACCACGTGCTCGGTGCGTTATCTCCCTTCTCGATATATATACACAATATCAGTCTTAATGATTTGAATACATTCGAGTTGCTTCCAAGTTTGATTTGATATATGTTTTGCCTTCTCAAAACGTGTCAGTTTACTCGAATATGTCATAATCCAAAGCAATAAGGCAAAGTGCTTCATATAAATAGCCTTATTGAAAGTCTCTTAATGTCTACGGCCATATCACTCGAAACTAGGCAAAAGGGACTAAATGGCTCGAAAAGTGACACACGTTTTTATGCTTTAACATTATATTTACCTTTTTCAATTCATTACATGTATGGAATTGCTTATTTATTCCGTTTTAAAGGAAAACAAAAAGGTCACTTTTCGTGCGTTTTCTTACAATATGGCGGGCCGCTTCGATGGATGTTAAAGGGGGTTAATAAGCGTAATTGGCGAAACGGATTTGTAATGCACTAAATCTTCTATATATCTACCTTCTTTCATTGATGAATATATCCCAACTGTTGAAAATAAAGCGTTGTTATTGTAAATGTTGGGCGATATCCCGTCGCTTAAAAATCCAAGATGTCGGCATTTGAAGAACTTTTGATCTCAAATCCACGTGACGAATTTCGCTTAATGATTGGTCTGTTGAGGAACGTCTCTGCTCAACGTCACTCAACCATTGGTCTGTTAAAGAAGGTGTAGGAACTCAGCGGGGAAAAAGCCTGGGAATATCGGTTGCTGTAGACTTTTTTCAATTATTTTTTCCAGGACCTCTTGGACCTTTTTATGTTTCGATTTGTTTAATATATATGTTTTCCTTCAATCATTCTTCATAGACTTATTGTTTTAGTGTCGTACATTTTTCTTGGACATGTACTTCTTAACACTCCGATCACGGTTGTGATCTCCTTTTCGTAAACAGAACATAACATGGTCGTGTATTGACCTGGGACGAGGCAAGGAAACTCTCTACACATCCTAACGAGATTATAGACAGTGTGTTAGATAGACACAGTGTGATATATATACTGGGATAGAGAGAGAGAGACAGTGTGAGGGTCGGTGAGAGAGATACGGTGTGTGTAGAGAGACAGTGTAAGAGAGAGGCAGTGTGAGGGTCAGTGGGAGAGAGAGTGAGTGTCAGTGTGTGAGAGAGTGAGAGTCAGTATATGAGAGAGAAAGAGTTAGAGACAGTGTGTGAGAGAGAGACAAATTGAGAGAGAGGGGGACTGTGAGAGAGATACATTGTGATATTGAGAGAGAGAGTGAGAGAGTGAGAGAGAGAGGGGCAGTGTGAGAGAGAGTGAGAGTCAGTGTTAGAGAGACAGTTTAAGAGAGAGACAGTGTATGAGAGAGGGAAAGTATGAGATAGAGAGAGAGAGAGAGAGAGAGACAGTGTATGAGAGAGGGAAAGTATGAGAGAGAGAGAGAGAGAGAGAGAGAGAGAGCGACAGAGTATGAGAGAGGAACAATGTAAGGCAGATACAGTAAGAGAGATATACAGTGTGAGAGAGATACATAGTGAGAGAGACAGTGTGGTAGAGACGCAGTGAGAGAGACAGTGTGGGATATATTTACTGTCAGAGACAGTGTGACAGTGGGTGTGAGACAGTTTAAGATCGAGACAGTATAAGCAGAGATAAACAGAGAGACAGTGTGAGAGATAGGTAGTATGAGAGAGGGAGATACCTTGTGAGAGATAGAGAGACCGTATGAGAGAGAGAGAGAGGGTGTGTGAGAAAGAGGCAGTGTGTGTGAGAGAGGACAGTGTGGCAGATATATAGTGTGAAAATGAGAAAGTGTGAGAGAGAGACAATGTGAGAAAGAGAGACAGTGTGATAGAGAGACAGTGTGAGTTTGACCGTGTGAGAGAGATACATTGTGAGAGAGTGACACAGTGTGAGAGAGAAACAGTGTGACGATATACAGTGTTAGAGAGACACAGTGAGAGAGAGACAGTGTAAGAGTGTGAGAGTCGATGTGAGAGAGACAGTGTAAGAGAGATACATAGTGAGAGAGATAGAGTCAAACATTGTGGAAGAGAGACAATGTGTGAGAGAGAGACAACGTGAGAGAGAGACACTGCTGTGTGAGAGAGAGAGAGAGACAGTGCTAGCGAGAGAGAGAAAGTGTTAGAGTGGCACAGTGTGTGAGAGAGACAGTATGAGCGCGAGAGAGACATAGTATGAGAGAGACAGAGAGAGAGAGACACCCAAGATTGGTAAAATTATTCATTGCTTTGTTTACACTTATTTTTTACACATGTTGAATTGTTAAAATACATGTATGTTTAGCACAAGGATATGTAAAAATTAGCCCTGAGTAAATAACATTTATTATACTTGATATGACAGAAACTTCTGTAGTAGAAGTATTTTGTTATTATACATACTAAAACAAAATATTTTTACAAAAGCTGTAGATTTAGCAGATGACATCTTGATCGTGTATGTGATCTTGCAATCCAGCAGGTAGGTTTCCAATAAAATGTCATAGCCTTAGAGGCACGTGCAAAGAGTTTTTGACGAAAACAGTATACCATGTATTATCATTTGTCTCGAAGACCTCTTAATGACATCGAAACTATTTATATCAATGTGCATGACTGAATGAATGCAAAGTGTTGTAAGGCCCGTCGACATCAAATGTCATTTTGGTCGCTTAAGCAAAACAGTAACATAAATGTTAAAAAAAACATTTGGAAATGTTAACTCAATTAATGAGACTCACACGTTAAACATGATACTTAAGAAAAGGATAACAAATATCTGAGTCAATGCAACACACAAGGAAGTATAATGTATAAACAAAACAAGTTAATGAATGCCATGCAAACATTAAAAACTAGTAAGTTTAAACACAGGTATTTGAGGCGCTGGCCAGGTCGGACTAGAAAAAAACAAAAAGAAAGTTGTATCACTATTTTATATAAAGGTGTTTATGTTAAATCACCCCCAATTTCGTTCAAACGCTTCTAACTTCGACAGTTTTAAGCCGATTCCTATTAACCCGGTGTTATTCAACGCGGGAATAATTGAACGTTAACGCTCAATAAATCATTTTAAACAAAAAAAGAAATTAGCGCTGCTATAAAACAAGAAATCGAACTAAGGTTTAGTCAAACGAGTCGCTACCGACGCTTTCTCAAGATCTGTCCACTACTAAAACTATGATAACGCTCAATCTATGGAGCAAATCACTTCGTGTCTCTTTAAATAACAATAAACAACACAACTCACCGGTAAAAATAACATCCAAACTTGTGTTTTGACAATGTACGGGATGATTTTCCGACACGACAGTCAACAATTTTCGCTGTCAAATATTTACTTTGCTATGACCCGGAAGCGGAAAACCCACACATGCGCTGTTGTCCTGCTGTACCCAAAGACGTAGACTATATACAGGGAACCAATACATTGGGCATGTTTGTTTAGAGTTTTATGATAAAATCTGGTTAGTTATCACAGGTTCATAACGCACAGGGGCGCTGACTTTAGACAGATAAACATTATTTACTCATTTTAGAAAGTGTATAAAGCAATATATATGTATATGTCCAATGTATTGGTTCCCTGTATACAGTCTACGTCTTTTATATGAGATACAACGTAGCTGAACTTAACTCAATGTAATCGTTGATAAAAGCTTCCCACCAGAGAAATGCTTGACCGAAACGAAAAGCAAAGCGTTCGATAGGGAAGGGGGTGCAAAGCACATGCAGACATATAGCCACATCACCATACCTCAACAATTAGTATATACAATGTTACAAAAAGAAAAAAAAAAGAAGAAAAAACAACAACACAAAATTACTAAGTACAAACACAATGAATACAGTGACATGTTTGTATGCCATGAAATGATACTCGGTTTAACCCGGTACAACGTACTTGTAACGTTTCCATACGTTATGTAAAAGTAGTACGACATGTTTGTAAAACATATCACAATTATAGAATTACGCTATCCAAGTTCGGATTCAAACCGAATAGAGCTTCAACATACTCCATACCATTCAACGAAGCTAGCATATTGAAAGTACAACTTCCAAATTTGACAAATTCTATTTGTTGAAAGGAATCCGTGAGAGATCTTATAGAAGTACGCTATCCAAGTTCGGATTCAAACCGAATAGAGCTTCAACATACTCCATACCATTCAAAGAAGCTAGCTTATTGAAAGTACAACTTCCAAATTTGACAAATGTTACTTGTTGAAAGGAATCCGTGAGAGATCTTACATAAAAAACAGTTAATCAGAATATGCTCAGTCAAATTTGTTTTTTTGTCCACATTGTGAGCAATGGTAGAAATCCGTGCATGCCGTGTATGCAATTATTTGGGCGATAGAAAAACAAGCACGTAGCATATTCAGATTACGATGTTCTGCATATAAACCTTTATTTTTTTCCCGGAAGAAATAAAAGTAAATCAGTGAAAACGTATGAAATATAATATTTAAGAGCAAACTATTAATTATTTGTGAAACATGATAACATTTCAGTTATTTATCGCCAATTGAAACTTATAGACTCCTTGGGAGCCTATCGTAATCTCCAGTCATGTAACGTATTCTCGGCATTGTTCCATTTGTTAGTGTTTTCTCATATTGATCGACGTTTATCTTTTTTAAAGACATTTCTTGTTACAGAGTAACTGATATATTCCTGACCATGACTGCTTTTGAGATTTCTTTATTTCATTTCCTTTTATTTTGTTGTTTTTATTTTTTCTTGATAACTGTTTCCTATTTGGACATTGGTACTGGTAGTCTGCTTGTTTCCTTGGTCTTACATCTGGATGTGTTGATGTTTGTGCTGATATTTCAATGTTTAATGTTGATTTGCCACATCAGAATGCTTGTATCCAAGAAAAGCTAGATATGCAAGTTGTATTAGCTTTCAACTTAGGGGCACCATATCTGACTAATTTTCAATCACTTCACTTGAATTTCTCTTGAAAATGTATTAAAATGTGAATGAGCGTTTGCTATAGCGAGTGGTATGCTGTCTCCTAGACTGGTATTTACATACACATCAACAGATACAGTCAGGATGTTTCCATCACAAATTATTAATCTATCAATATCGCTTATGTCAGAGAAATGCTCCACAACTGGTAAATAGCGAGTTTTCTACGTATTAAAGTTATCAACTAAAGCCTTGCAAAGTGAGGATGCATCTTAAATTGACGATCTTTTCTCTACTTGTGTAAGAACAACATACATTTTAGCAAGCAGTCCCCACCTGGATAAAATTGCAACACAATGAAATCCATTGCTTGTGAATAAATTATCAATATATGCTGTCCGCAATAGTTTCTATACACAACAGTAATGTTCAGTGATGATCGGATCAACTTTAAAAACAAAATAAACGCATGCCTAACAGTATGCTCTGTACGTTTAGAATGTATTCCCTCTTGGTCTTTCTAAATCAATACAAGCCATGCGTTTGCTTATCATAATCGTATACGATTGGTTGAGACAGACAACCCAATAGTGTTTTAAGCAGGAAGGTAGATATATGACCAGTGGATACTTTAATGATATCTGACAAAACTGCCTCTGAAACTGCATATATCATTAAATGGTCTCGACTGCCATTCAGACGACTAATTAATCTCATAACTAAGAAGTAGTTCTTCGGCCACACTGTACATGTAATTAAATGGTTAATACTTACGCCAAGAAACTTACAATAGTTTATGAAAAATGATAGCTCATCAGAAACATGATCGATGGAAGATGTAGAGCCTTTATCATACGAAGCAAATCTCGAGAGTAATATATTTGTGAGGTTGTAGCATTGTAACTGGTTGAAAACAAAGATTTTATTTCGCACAATGCCGAACTCCTCCCTTTAATTGGTTTATTAAATGTATCAACACTTAACTGAGTATTAATCACTATGACTCCGCCACTTTGTGAATACAACTAATCAAATCATGCAAACTCTTCAAAAGCTCACGAAAATGACTTATTTTATTCAATTCAATATGTTTTATTGTATAAAACAACGAGTAAAGAAATAATAACACATCCAAACGGAGAATTGGATTTTCAGAAGAATCTGCAATCATTTATCAATGTTAGAGTACATGAGAAAACTATCTTTTCTAGTCATGTGTAATTTCGATAATACTTTGCTCGTAGAAAAAAATAAAATATATATAAGACCAATACTATGATTAAAGCTAAGCAGATATACCTGCATAAGGTATATCACTCTCTTACACTATCGGTTCCACTCTCTTACACTATCGGTTCCACTCTCTTACACTATCGGTTCCACTCTCTTACACTATCGGTTAATTACATTTACCTCTGTCACATGCTCGGACTACTTTCGGATTACTGAATGGCTTTTACACCATTGCAAACAACAGCCAACATATGTTTTGTATGTTGCGTTAGTAATTATATATGTTATAAATTGAGCAGTAGAAAAGAAAGGTAGTTTGTGTTTACATAATAAAGTAAAATAAGAGGGGAAAAAATGTTCGCCCGATGTGGGGCTCGAACACACTAAATTGGATTTGCACTCTAACCAACTAAGCTAACGAAGCCGTATTCATAAAGCTCCTAAGATATTTCCTTAGGAATTCCTTAAATACACGATTTCCCCATGCAATTTCTACTTTTGACACAATGTTTTCCACTTTTAGGTTATCCATTCAATTATAGAGATTTTCTATGTTTTGACAAAATATGTTCAAAGTCGACAGCAGACAGTTTTTTGAAAACATAGTGACAAAAGAAGAAATTTGCAACTTGAACTGTGAGTGAACTCACAAAAGGG
>JAUELF010228913.1:0-13807 GCA_031471495.1 Clinocardium nuttallii
CATGCGCCGGACAATTTGATTACAGCGGAGGAGAATTCGCATGAAGCGTTGTTAACACACATGCGCCGGACAATTTGATTACAGCGGAGGAGAATTCGCATGAAGCGTTGTTAACACACATGCGCCGGACAATTTGCAACAAATAAAGGAAGCGTCATCCGATAAAAAAAAATATGACAATATAAATTGAAGTTAACTGAACATGAATTGCTTCTATGATTTATTGTGGTTTTACGCAGTTGTCAACTTTATTTCAGTTATATCTCGGCTACAGTTAACTTATTAATGATCCCTTAGACACTAAACCAGGAAATATGCATTGACATAGGGCACCATGACCGACACGGGATTGAATCCAAATCTCAGATGCTAACCATTCGGATTGCCCTTAGGACCCAAAGTCGGTAGACCAAGTCTCATATTTTGTAAACTGTCATAGCCCCTGCAGGCCACGTTTTTTGTTGTTTTAATGTTGTAATATTATAAATGGTCACTTAATGGAAGTTCTAACAAGTACAATTGCTTGAACAATCTTTATGGTTGGTTATTCAACAAGCATGTATGTAAATAGCTTTTATATTTCGATCAATCAAGATTGCTAGGAAAAAAAAGTCATGTTTGTAGGGTTTCTTGAGGAACATTCTGCCAAATATCTTTAAACTCAGACCTAAATGTTAAGAAAAAAGGATGGTAAAGTTTACTCATTTTACCTCCAGCAACCAGAGTTCTACAACTAATCTACGTCAGAAAGCTCATCCCAAACCGAACATGCTCAAAAGAGCAAACAACAGGACCATGTGACACTGTTACCCGAGTACTTTGAAAGAGTATCCTTGAACATTTAGCCCCATAAAGGCTGGACTGTTAAAATTGGCTTGTTTTGCTTTACATTCTAAAGAAATCATAGCAAATTTATGAATATCAAGAAAACATGTTGAGTTGGGCAGTCATCATTTTAGAACCTGGTCAGTCGATGCGGATGCTACAGCTGACCTTGCTCTATACAGGTGTCTAAGGCTGCACACAATTGGTCTTACCAGTCAAAGGGTGAAAGTTGAATTTTACTCAAAGGGTGCCATGAACTTTATGTGATTTAACCAAACGAAAATAATAAGAAAAACCATGGTACATCGACTCCCAAGATAATTGCCAGGCAGGCTAACCCGGACAGACACTTTTTGCCTCATATGGATTTTCTGTTTCAGGAATTATTACAATATACCTTTATCCCCCGGAGACGGTATATATCGACCCGGATCAGTCTGCACGGACAGCCCGGGCTGATCTGGTCGATACATTACACAGATGCCATATTGTTGTTCTCGCAGGACGGCTCAAATGTATCTTGTGATCTATCAGAGAATGAGAATTTTCAAAGTCTGCATACAAGGGATTGACTAATAGGTAAACTAGTGCTGCCTCCAGGTGGACATGTTTTTTTTAACCAATCAATATTAAAACTTGCACAATTTTTTAAAAAGATCCACTTTCTTCAAAACTATCTTGATACAAGACCTGTAGTTTCAACGGGGAAGTATTTAACAGTTTAGCCAATATTCCACAGAAATCCTAGTTCTTTTTGGATGTGTGTGTGAAGCTTGGTTTAAATGGTCTCAGTCGTTTTGAGAAGATCTTGTTTTAAAAATGGTTTATGACAATTATGGCGAACAGCCAACAGAAGATGATCACAATAGCTAACTTTCAGCATTTTGTGCGGAGATGAGATAAAAAATAAAGACAATTACAAACTGAACATATACTGCTTTTTTATCAAATTTTAAAGAAACATCAAATTTTCTAACATTCACATACAACAAGAGCCGTCCGTAAGACAGCGCACTCGACTATTCAACCGCTTATAAGTTACTGAGATAGGTTGAATGCTACTTTTATTAAGCCCACTTGCAGATATTCGCATGCAAAACACTAACCAGAATTTATTAAAGGGAGATAAATGGTATTATATGCAGGAAAGAGTTATCTAACTTGATTATTCACATAGGTGTGATGGTTGTTGGGAAGGGTTGTTACTAAGCTATGGACTCTAATGTAGTTGCACGCAAACCTTTAACCAGAACATTTAAGTGAAAAAATGGCCATAATTTGCATCATATGCAGGATCGAGTTATTTAACTTGATGGTTTAGTTAGGTGGGCTGATTTTGGAGGGTTGTATAAAGTTTCAATGCAAATCATAAAGTAGTTCCTGAGATATGGACTCTAAATGTATTTGCATGTAAGACTTTAACCAGAATTTAACAGTAAAACAAGAGGGCCATGATGGCCCTAGCTCGCTCACCTGAATTATGCAATGTACTGTAATGCAAAACACAGCCAGATAATTATTCTGAATGCAACATCCACAGTGTTAACAAGATTTTCTTCAATTTGGCCTAGTGACCTAGTTTCTGACTCAATGTGACCCATATTCAAACTCGACCTAGATATTATTAATACAAACATTCTGACAAAATTTCAAACTGCTGAAGCAAAAATTGCAGCCTCTAGACTGTTAACCAGATTTTCCTTCAATATGACCTAGTGACCTACTTTTTGACCCTACATGACCCATGTTCGAACTTGACTTACATATCATCAAGACAAACATTCTGATAGAGTTTCAACATGCTCAAGTCGAAAATGTTACCTATAGAGTGTTAACAAGATTTTACTTCAATTTGACCTAGTTACCTAGTGTTTTACCTCATATTGGCCAGTTTCGAACTTGTCCAAGATTTGATGGAGATGAATGTTCTGATAAACTTTCATGAAGATCGGATGCAAAATGTAGCCTGTTGAGTGTTCACAAGGGCAAATGTTGACAACGGACGACGTCAGACAAAATTAATGTAATCACAATAGTACACCTTGCACTGTGTACACAGGTAAGCTAAAAAGGATGACAATTTGCATTAAATGCAGGATATAGATATCTCTTGATTATTTACAAAAGTATGATAGTTTGGAAGCAATGTAGAAATGCTGAGCTATTATGAAATAGTATGTACTTGAATGCAAAACCTTAAACAAGGTGCGATGCTGGTGCCAAGGTAAGTAGAATAGCTGTCATATTCTCTGAATAGTCAAGTTAAAAAATGTTGATTTATTTTTTATTTATTTAACTAAATCACAAGGAAGTGTGTAATGAAATCACAGATACTTTTATCACATTATTGAAATAAAAAAAATTAGACAGAAATCTGATGGAAAGTTAACATTTAAACAACTTTGATACACTAATGAAACAATTTACATTTACACACAATATCCATGGAAATTACAATGATAGAAAAAAGTATAGATCACAGAAACAATCCCATATACAAATTGACCCTTATGTGTAAATTTCTGTTCTTGAATGAACATTAACTGCATGTTTTTTAACCCTTTCCCTCATATGACATTTCTGCAGCAGACGACTTTGAACATATTTTGTCAAAAGGTGTATAAATCTCTTTAATTGAATGGATAACCTATGACTTAAAGTGAAAACATTGTGGCAAAAGGAGAAATTGCACGTTTTGTTCAATTTCTTCTTTTGTCACTATGTTTTCAAAAACCTGTCTGCTGCAGAGGCGTCAGAAAGCGTCTGTATGAGGGAAAGGGTTAAGAAAAGAATAATATTGCTGAATGCTCATATTTTTTTTCTTTTTCTTTTCAAAAGTTGACACCGGCTTTGCACATCTGAAGTGCTATTCCAAACTTATGAACATATTCATCTTTTTGAAAACTTTGTAGAACAAGAGTATCCTGCATATAAATGTAACAGTGCTTCTACACATTAATGCAAAAAAACATATTTTGAACTAGATGTCCACAGGCATCATAGCGAGCCCGCACCAAAGGTTTTGTCACAGGAAACTATAGTGATCTTCTATGTAGTTTGAGCCAGGCCCCGGTAGCTAAGTCAGTAGCGACGCGGGCTGTCAATCCAGGGGATGTGAGTTTGAACCCCAGCTCGGCCAACAATCTTTCCGTCGTTTGACTAAAAAAATCATTGTGACAAGCGTCATTCTTCTTTCACCAATGGGCTTACAGTCCATGTTGAAAAGCAGCCAGCTGCTTGGAAAGATTGTTGTGTGGATAACTGGTGTGAGAAAGCCAGGAAACATATGAATATGTGAATTGGCCGCCGTGACATGACTGAAAAATTGATGCAAACGGCGTTAAACCCCAATCAATCCATGCATTGTGACCTTGACATTTGAGGAACAGGCTTTGGTCTTGTGCTTGAAACACCACCTCATCATAGTGAACATGTCTGCCCAGTAACTTGGGAATCCTACGTTGCATGGTTTACATTTCGGCTGGACAAGGTATAGTCTGTAATAGTCATATAAAACAGTACTCATTTTGATCTTTGACCGCTTAGTGTGACCTTGACATTTAAGGTAGATGCCTGGGTCTTGTGCACAAAAGTAGTCTGATGCAAGTGTCAGAAAGCGTCTGTTTAAGTGAAAGGGATAAGATAGGAGATCGCTAAATGTCACATTGTCAGGGCCAGGCGACACAAACATATATATTGTAGACAAATATCTGTGGTTAATGGCTTACCTTCTTGTGATGTTTTTCTTTACTCTTTTCATGCTTTCTTCGTTTTTTCTGCAACAGATATAAAATGTAAATGTATACATGTACCATTCTTCTATGGCTTAGATTAATATCAACATTAACCCTTTCCCTCATGCTTTCTGACGCCTCTGCAGAAGACGGCTTTTTCAAATCGCCACAAAATAATAAATTGCTCAAAACAAGCAAATTCTCAATTTGCCACAATGTTTACCACTTTTAATCATAGTAGGTTATCCATTCTATTATTGAGATTTCCTTTTTTATGACAACATATGTTCAAAGTCGTCTGCTGCAGAATTGTTGTATGAGGGAAAGGGTTAAGACATTGTTTATAATACCTATAAAGCTTCATGTGTACAGTATAAGTATAAAACAAGAGCGCCGCTAGCGAACGTCTTCTGTTTTTTCCAAGTCAAAAGGGGCTTACTGAATAGTTTTTAATGTTAGCGTTATTTGACTTGGTATAGACATGTTTAATGTTCCTAGAAACATGTGTACCAAGTGTCATTTGAAATGGTTGAATGGTTTTTTAGTTGAAAAACAGACAAGATTATGAATTGATTTCTATTCTTGACCCAAAACAGGCAATTATCACTCATGGCATGACCACTTTAGAGTTTAACCCTTTCCCTCATCTGACAATTCTGCAGCAGACGACTTTGAACATATTTTGTCAAAAAATAGAAAATCTCTTATAATTCAATGGATAACCAATGACTAAAAGTGGAAATCATTGTGGCAAAGTAGAAATTGCTCGTTTTGAGCAATTTCTTCTTTTGTTACTATGTTTTCCAAAAGTCGTCTGCTACAGAGGCGTCAGAAAGCGTCTATATGTGGGAAAGGGTTAATGCATTCTCTGTTCACTCAAAAAAAGTATCAATATAACATCTAAACATGCAATTAGCACCTATGATCCATCTCTTTTAAGTTGAGCAAGTACACACAGCATTGGACATTTGTAGGCCCTAAAACTTACATGCAGACAGGTTAAAAGCTTGCTCTTTTAAGAGAATATATATATATATACACAATTGTGGGTAAACAAACATTAGGTGGTGATGTTTTCAAAGGCTTTTAACCCTTTCCCTCATACGACAATTCTGCAGCAGATGACCGAAAATATTTTGTCAAAAATAATGGAAAATCTCTTTTAATTAAATGGATAACCTATGACTAAAAGTGGAAAACATTTTGTCAAAAGGAGAAATTGCTCGTTTTGAGTAATTTCTTCTTTTATCACTATGTTTTTAAAAAGCTGTCTGCTGCAAAGGCGGCAGAAAGTGTCTACATGAGGGACAGTATAAATGTGTCATGTGGGAGAAAGAATCATTGCAAAGTCGCACAGAAATAATCTATTACGCCACTTTCAACATTATTTCAGTTATTTATGGATATTTTCCATATTTTTGACCAAATACTTTCTATGATGTTTGCTGCTGCAGCCAGATTTGATACATGTGGGCAAGGGGGTGATAACTAAAACAAACACATACCTTATGTCTTTCTTCACTTTCTCCATCAAGTGATTCATCTCTATGTCTCTTCTTCGACTTTTTCTTCTTTTTCTTGCTGCTGTTATGTTTATGATGATGCCGACTACCACTGTTGGAGGATTCTACAAAATTATCAGCTGTTGTTGATGACAACTCATTTCGTTTTGCTAAATCCGTACATGTATCGACTTCCCTTAAACTGTTGTCTCTTTGAACACTCAACTCATACTGTTTTTCCCTTACACTACCCTTAATAACGTTCTGCCCTGTGTTATTTTCCCCGACACTACCCTGAATAGCGTTCTTCCCTGTGTTATTTTCCCTTACACTACCCTGAATAACGTTCTGCCCTGTGTTATTCTCCCCGACACCATCATTATTGATATCTTCTGTTTCACCAGTATATCTCTCAGTCCTTTCTCTACTTACATTATTGTGTTCTGAGGCTTTTGATGTCTCCTTGCGACGTTCCAAAACATGATCAGTATTATCTGAAAGAATCTCATTTGTCTGATTGACAGTAACAATGTCAGCTTGAATTAATGTCGTTTCATCATCAGTATGACTATTGTTTTCACTGTCAACATGCTGTTTATTCTTTTGACTTATTGTTTCATCAAGTGTCTTAGGGTTTGATCTCTTTAACTTTTCTTGTCTTTCATTTGCATGACTATCACTTTTTATTGGGTTATCCTCAAATTCATTTATATCTGTTTCAAGCGCTTTCATAAGGAAATCTGTGGCTGCACTGGTTTCTTGTGTTGTTTCATCCAGACGAACAATACCTTGTTTATGCAGTGTATTTTCCACAGTATTCTCAGAATCAGAGAATTGTACATGTGGAACATGTGTTATGGACCGATGATTTGATTGTTCAATATCAGATTCCTGTGTATTTGACCCTTCTTTCAAAGCATGTTTCACAGATTTGTTTTTTTCTGAGGTTTTTAAATGTTGAGTTTTCTGCTTATGTTTATCTTTCAGAATATGTTTCTCCGAGAATGAAGCTTCTTTCTTTTCGCTTTTCTTAGATTTTTTATTCTTTTTAGATTCCTTTCTACTTTTATTGCGTTTTTTGGTGTCCAAATCATCCACACTTATTTCATCTATCACAGTAATTCTGGAATCTTTTTCAATGTTGGCCTCAGTTTCAATGACTTCAACATCACTTGATTTAAGATTTTGTACAAGATTTGTTTTTGGATTGTTAGTCTGTAATGTCTTAATAATAGCATTAACTTTCTCCATAGTATGCTTCTTAGCCTTGCTCACGTTGTTACATTTTGCTTCATGACCAGAATCAAACAACTTTTTTGCTGGTGTTTTACGTTTAACTGCGGAAGGAGATTTAAAAGGACTACTAAATCTGTTCCTGGTATTTGGAGAATGAAATCTCTTCCTGTCTGATAATGGGGAATTCTGACAAACAGCAAGAAGATCAAGGGGGTTTGGTCTGCCTGGAGACATAAACTCACTCAATTTCATCGTTTTGGTTGGCGTCAAACCGACACGCTCCATCCATGACTCTTTACTAGGAGTTAACAGTTCTGTAGGAGAAGTCATTCGTGGACTGACGGGAGATTTTGTTGGAGTGCTTTCTCTCGACAATGTCTTTGTTTTATCAACGTTTGATTTTTTAATATCAGTGTTTTCTACATTTTTGTTACAAGTATCAGTCTCAGACACAGCTACTCCTTCATCTTTGTCATTTTTGGTTTCATTGAGTTTATGTTTGAGTTGACTAAGTGGAACATTATCTTCAGAACTATCACTTTGATCTGTCCCTTTTTGTGACGACTGTGAAGGCGGCTTGTGTTTCATTTCAATAACAGAGTTTTTAGAACGCTTAGACATTTTCACTTTTTGCTTGTTTCTACTCTTGCCAACAGATAAAGACTCCGGACTCAGGGTGTAAGTATTGTAGACTGGCGCCACATTCTCCAACGTTGTATCATCGTCGTTCACACTTTGTACAGAATTACTGTGTCCATCATATTTGCATTCACTTGCGCGACTCTCAGTTTCAGATTGGACATACATTGGAGATTTAATACTTGCTAAAGAGTCCATGGAGTTTTCACTGAATGAAGAAAATACATCATCCTCGTCCTCCATGCTTCTCAAATGCTTCATAATGACTCTCATATCTTTACCACTTTTGGGCTTTTTCCTGTGGATTTTGTTTCCAATAGGAGCTGATAAAGATTTACTAGAATGAATCTCTGTTTTCACCTTTTCCGGGATTCCCTTGTCATTCAGTCTTTCCATGGTAGCTGGCTTGCTTGACCTTGTACATCGCTTATCTTTTACATCCTTCTCTAAGTCTTCAGGCTTTGGACTATTTTTATCATTTGATTTTTCATCAACAACTTTGGATTTTAAGTTTTCATTCATTCCTGTTTTTGTATCTGAATCACAATTTGACTCTGTTTTTGGCTTGCTTTCAGTTAAACTTGAACCATTGGATATATCAAGTAGGGGTTTAGCTGAAATATTTTGTATTGTCCTGATATCAGCATTTGTTGGTAATGAAACAGTTTTGGTCACATTGCTACCTATGATAGAAACAATACTTGACAAGGAGGTCAAACAATTTGTAGACTGAGCAATTGTGCTATTATTACTTATACTTGTACTTGTTGTTGCCAGGGAGACACTATTTGTTGGCATGGTAACACTGTTTGTTTGAATATTGACGTCACAAGTTGGCAGCAAGGGTTTAAGAAGAATCATAGTACCTGGATTGTTATTATTAGAAAGTGCGGCTGGCTTTGGCTGAATCTTCCTGAACTGTTGTTCAAAGTCCAACATTCGAACATGCACCTTTTTCATGTCAAATTGTACAGGCGTAGCAGATAGCATTTCACCAGGGTCAAACTGCAAGTTTCCACAAACAATTGAAGCATTTGTTTGACTAGATTCTTTTTTAGATGCCTTGGGCATTTTATCATCCTTCTTTTTCTGTTTCTTACCAGTCACCTTTTTCTTCTCATCGGAGTTATCATCTGCTATAGTTCTGGCTTGCTTTATAATTTCCGAACTATTTCCTAAAGCAATCGATTTAAGTAGAGCCGAAGTCACCTGATTTTCTGGGAGGATTGATAAACTCTCTTGCTCACTCTCAGACACAGAATTAAAGCTCCCATCTAGCCTATTGCCTGGACTCGACATTGCATCAACACAACTCAATATTGGAATCTTTAGTGTTGAAGATCCGCCAGGCGACAACATGACGAGTTCTTGATTATCAAAGTCTTGTGCTGTGAGAGTTGCAGATTCTTGAACATTCAAGGTTAACTTTGGTTTACTGGATTGTTTAGACAAGAGTCCTTTTAACACAGGAACAGCTGGAAAAGAATGGTAATTCTAAGAAACATGTAGCATACTAAAGACAGTGGCCAAGTTGGAAAACAAAGGTTATTCTTCCATCATATGATATATGTTGTATGATTGTATCAACTAGTCTATGCAGCAGATGACTTTGAAAATATAAAGTTAAAAATATAGATAATCTAAAAGTTATCTTTATATATGATCTTTTATTGAAATAAGGCAAGCAATTTCTAATTTTGCCAAAATGTTTTCAAAGATTG
This sequence comes from Clinocardium nuttallii, assembly GCA_031471495.1. NCBI lineage: Eukaryota > Metazoa > Mollusca > Bivalvia > Cardiida > Cardiidae > Clinocardium > Clinocardium nuttallii. The sequence goes on from JAUELF010228913.1 coordinate 9,658, forward strand.
TCTGCTGTAGAGGCATCAGACCATATGTAGTGTATGTGGGAAAGCTTTAGGAAACATGTAGCATACTGTAGAACGTGAACTTTGTTTATTTTAATCGATTTAAATATGTCTTTTAGACTTAAGGATTTATAACACTGAAATCCTGATTGTTATATTGTATACATCCTGGACATAGGTACAGATAAGGAGGGGTATTCAGCTCTTTTTCCCTTAATTCTCTCTTATTATTAATGCAAACTCTATGTTGTGGGTACTCAAAAGAATCGTCTCACTGTGGATGATTCTTTTGAGTACCCACACCATAGGGGTTAGACTCACCGCAAAATGCCCCTTATAATCTAGAGCTCTGTATCCAGAACAACATGAATGTGTGGAGGAATAAATCATATTACCTTCATATGTGTATGTTAATAATAAATCCCCAAAGCTCTCTATATATGGGACATTTTTCATGTTTTAAGCCCTATCTTGTTTCTACCGAGTGAGACAACTGAGTGAGACAATTCTTTTGAATACCCAAAACTTAGGGTCTTTAAATTAAAGAATTATTCTGGGGAAAAGATCTGTATACACCCACCCTATCTGGACCTCCGAGTCGCAGTTTGACAAGGTGTCATAAACAGACAGAAGATTAATCGATTGATTGGGTTTTAACGTCATTTTTAACAAATTCTCAAGTCATATCACGGCGTCCAGTTCACCTACACTGGTATTTCCTGGTTTTCTCACACCAGTACTCCACACAACAATCTTCCAAAGCAACTGGCTGCTTTTCCACATAAGACTTATCCCATTGGTGGAAGACGAAAGCCCTGGATTGACAGCCTGCGTCGCTACCGACTGAGGGAAAAGAGCTGTCAGAAGATGGAGAAGTGATCCCTATGCGTGTTAGCCTGCCAAGGCAGGTCACACAGCACTTGATGATATGAAGATGTATGTTATATGATTGGATCGCAGCACCTTGTGCTTTCGTATTTATATTTTCTTTTGGCTAGACTTAATGTTCATTTTCAATTACAACTTGGATTTGTCTATAATTTTGTTAACTCCCATTGGAGTTGTGTTATCACATAGTTATACATGTATGTATTACATTTGGTATTATTAAATCATTTTAAAAGACGATTTATTATTATAAAAGAATGTAACAAATAGAAGACAATGCAATCTTTTACAAAAAGGTGGAAAAATAAATTCAAAAAAAGAAAGAAATAACAATTTCTAATTTGATTTTTTTTCTGCTTGTCCAGGTGTTTTCAATTATTGACTGCAACTGAATTTCAACCCTTTACCTCATATAGACGCTTTCTGACACCTCTGCAGCAGACAGCTTTTTGAAAACACAGTGACAAAAGAAGAAATTGCACAAAAAGTGCAATTTCTCCTTTTCCCACAATGTTTATCCACTTTTAGTCATAGTTTATCCATTCAACTATGGAGATATTCTATGTCTTGACAAAATATGTAATTGTACAAAGTCGCCTGCTGCAGAATTGTCATATATGAGGAAAAGGGTTAACAAAGAAGATGTAATAAGAAATTTAAGAATGATAACAATTACCTTGATTGCCATTTTCACATTCAGTCAGCTTTTCCATCAAGTTTTCATTCCCTGATGCCTTCTTCCTCTTCTTTCCTTTATCACTTCGAGTTGACCTTTTTTTCTTGGTAAACATTTGTATTTCCTCACTTGGCTTTGACAAGTCGTTTTCGTTTACTTGCGGTAAACTTATGCACCCTATGGTATTATCTATTGTTGAACACTGTACACTGTCAAACCCCATTTCCTTGCCAATATAACTGGTCCCGGAGTTATCAAAGTAAGAATGTAACCTTGGGAGATCATTCGAGTCTAAAGTAACCATCGAGTTTAAATCTGAAGAAACTACAGAGTTAACTATAACAGAATGAGTCAACACTTCCTGCGTTTTCAAATTAACTTGATTAATTTCACTGTCAGGGTTAGTTAGCGTTGCATCATTATCATATATGTCTTTGTCAGCTATAATAATCACAGGCTGAGGATCTGCAGTACCTAATTCACTTTGATCTGCCTGTACAATACTGGTTTCCTTAGGTACACTTGTTTCACTGATTGAGTTTTGTGACAGTGGATACATTTGGGGACTTAAAAATAATTGTGAACTGTTTACAGGAGTAAAGATCCTTTTTCTGGCCTGAGGGGTAAACAGGCCATTTTTCTGAGCCATAATGGGGCTTCCTGAGAGAATGTCTGCTTTTACAAGGGGGCTGCAATTAGGGGGTAACTGGTGATTAGAGTGAAGCGGTGTTGACTGGTTGGTGGGAATGTCCGAGTGATTCCTATGAGAAGGGGTTTGCTGCAACCGTTCATCTACAACATGTCGATTGCTCGAGCTTGGCGAGTCCTGATGATCTATTTGGGTGAACGGTGTTTCTGTAAAGTTCCTAGCTACTGGAGTACCCGGCGATTCCATTATAACCTGCAACCCAGGTGACATGATACTGGCGGGAGAGGAAGGGTAGCATGGACTAAATGGCTGAGTGGCCACACTGGATGGACTGCCAATGAACTGACTGTTACTATAGGTAGATTTGTGACTTGGTGTTGAGTGGGCAGGGCTGCTACCTAATTCATGTCCCCGAAGTAAAGGAGTAAACTGCGCACCTTCATTGCCAGAAACACAATGGCTGACACTGTCACCACTTAAACATGGACTTTGGCAAACAGCCTGACTGATATAAGGGCTTGTTGGCTGACTGAAGGATGTGTCAACTATTACAGGATTTCGGAATAGTTCTTGGGAACCAGTCTGACAGTCTTTACTACTAACACTTTCTTGTTGTGCATATTCAGATGGTATGATTGACAAAGCTGTATCCCTGCTCTTACTCTGCTGTGCGTGAAGAATAACGGCATCATTGGAGGATGTACCAAACTCTTCTGTAAAAATAGAAATGTTTTCATTTGAATTCCATTCCCACATACAACTTCTCTACAGCAGTCAACTCACTATATACATGAAAGAACAATTCTTGATTGCAGTCAAATTCATTGTGACGAAGGGAGAAATTGCTAATTATGAATATATATGAGCAACGTCTCCTTTATTTACATAAGTTTTCAATATTTTTGCCAAAACATATATAAATTAGTCTGCTGCAGATCTGTTGTATGTAGGATAGGATTAACCCTTTCCCTCATATAGACGCTTTCCAACGCCTCTGCAGCAGACGGCTTTTTGAAAACATAGTGACAAATGGAGAAATTGCACAAAACGTGCAATTTCTCCTTTTGACACAATGTTTTCCACTTTTTATCATAGTTCATCCATTCAATTATCGAGATTTTCTATGTTTTTACAAAATATGTTCAAAATCGTCTGCTGCAGAATTGTCGTATGAGGGAAAGGGTTAAAATATATCTTGGCAAAAATATTGAAAATCCCTATCAATGAATGAATTGAGATTGAAAAGAAATGAAAACATTATGACAAAAGCAATTTCTCCTATTTTTAAAGATATTTTCAATTGTCAAGTCTACAGATGTGTCAAATTAAGTCGTGTGTGCGGGATCATAGATGTGTTCAAATTAATGTCCACTTAATCTAGACTTCTTTTTTATATGACATGCCCTTGATTTAAGTGCAGTAATTGTATTCTATCCTGTATACATACATATGAAATGTGATCCTCTAACAGTCTGTAACCCTTTCACACATACAGACGCATTATGATGCCTCTACAGCAGATGAAAACATTTGAGGCAAAAGAAAAACTAAACCATAATGATCAATTTCTCAATTTCCACAATGCTTTCAACCCTATCAAATTTATTTATATTTTAGTTTATAGATATTTTCCATATATTTGCCAGGATGTTATCAAAGTAGTCTGCTGGAGATTTGTTGTATGTGGGAAAGGGTTAATTGTTTTGGTATCACATGAACGAGGTCGTGGGACTGATACAGTTGGGGCTACATTGCTAGTTTTTTGCAAGAAGTTATGTTTATGGATCTTCTAATAGCAAGCAGACAGTGCAATTTCTCCTTTTGCCACAATGTTTTCAACTTTTAGTCATAGGTTATCCATTTAATTAAACAGATTTTCTGTTTTTGGACAAAATATGTTCAAAGTCGTCTGCTGCAGACTTGTCGTATGAGGGAATGGG
>JAUELF010228924.1:0-13300 GCA_031471495.1 Clinocardium nuttallii
AAATTAAAGTACGGCATTGAACTGATCTTTGCATTGCATTTTTATAGATTGTTAATTATTCTATTGGTGTGTGTTTTTGTATGGCTAGATCTATAATAACTAATATAAAGAGAACCCCCTTTTTTTTTTTATTAAAGGGAGGTAATTCCACAAGAAAAACGTAAATAGAACTTCTCTACATTAATTCTCATTCTGTAAGAGCCAAATTCACGACTGAAATAGACATATATTTGAGACATATTTTCAGAATATTTCTTATGTGCGTATTGTTTTTACACAGGTCTAGCAGGTGCGCACATGTAAACAAATTAGACTGTGTGACGTAAAAGTTGGTAGTTAACTCGTTGTGATTACATGTAGTATATGAAAATTCCTCAGTCTAGCTAATAGGGACTGTTTTGTCCCTTGTAAGTAAACAAAAAAACATAAATGCAAGTCAAAATATAGAAGCTGAACATACTTAAAACATCGAAATATTTAATTCATTTTAGATGTGTCATAACTTTAGTGTTTTTAAACAAATGCAATTGTAATATGTTCAAAACATTTAAATTTGTTTCTTTCTTTCTTATAATAACACTCCTCCCATGTGATTTTTGAAAAGCTATTAGAAATATAAGTTGCGGACTTCTGTCCGCGGGCGACTAATAAATTATTGAATGTATTGGGGTTGAAAACAAACATAATGTGAGCAATTTCTCCTTTTGGCACATGATTATTTTAAAAGTTATCAGTACTTCATAAGCATCAAAATGCATGTGGGAAAGGGTTAGGGGTCCTGTTGAATATTACACATGTCACCTGATAATTGTTATTTTCATTGTGATCAATGAAACATATTCAATGAAACATTATATATATATACATGTAAATATATGTATAAAACTAAAGGAAATAATATGTTTATAAGAGTATAAAATATATATTGTAGAAACAGGAGAAAATTTAAAAAGAATGCCATAATTTTGTGTCACCTAGTCTGCCTCAATCAATGGCCGAGAAAACACATATATAGGGTTCACTTCTCCATTCTCCAAACTGAGTGTGTTAGCATTTTGACTTATAAATTGGCAGCTATAGGTGACACATTTTTTATATTTCTTTAAAACACTTTTGATTGTATAAAAAGGAGACAAATTTGCACAGTTGTCTTTTAAGTATTGCAAATGTTATTATTTTATGGAAAATAATTGTAAAGTAGGTTCCAAATTAAAAGATCAGTACAAATTTAAAAGTCTCGTAAGCAGAAATGAAAACAAACAGTATTAATTTTTATTCAGCAAAAATGAGATGGTTAAAATAAAGAAGGAAATATGTTTTCATGTAATGGAAGAAATTAAACTTGGTCTATTAACCCTTTCCCGCATACATGGGCACACTTTGACTCAACACGCACAAGCTGTTGGCTTTTGAAAACATTGTGGCTGAAGGAAGAATTGGTCATTATAGGAGTTAGTTTCTCTTTTTTCAACAATATTTCAAACTATTCAATTATTTCACTTTCAATTTAGTGAGATTCAATGCTACGTCTGGTTCTTAGATGTTTTCAAAGTCGTCTGCTGCAGGTTTGTTGTATGTGGAAAACATAAGACAGCCGGAGCCTGTCGGTCCTCTCATTCAAATAATTGGTAAAGGCTAATCCCTTCATAAAGCCAGCAAATCAACATAGAAAATATCCCCTCTCAATAGACCGGTTTTAAAAAGAAATTACCTAGGGCTATTGACTGGTAGTAAAATATGTTTCCAAACTTTATTGTATAGTGTAAAAGAGCATTGAATTAATCTAGGGTTATAATTATACCCAGGAGCACTCTACCCCATTATCAAGAGAATCAAATCTAACTTTTAAAAGCAGACAAATGAGATTTTATGGTATCAAATTTCACTGGCAATCTTACATAAAAAGATTTTGTGAGAAGTTTTGAAAAATTGGGCTTAAAATGAGATTTATATTGAGTATAAAGATATATTAGAGCTTGTTAGAAGTTATGATATTTTGGTGACTGTATGATCGGCACTGTTATTAAATACTTTTCTTTCATTTGCATCAAACTAAATCACATACTTTTTCAAACATATTTTAAAATATGGAATTGCGTAACTGCTATAGTTACAGGTTGTGTGTTTTGACGCATCTGCAGCAGACGACTTTTGAAAACATTGTGACCAAAGGAGAAATTGTTCTTAAAAAGCAATAATATATAAGCATGCAATAATTCTTCCTTTTGCCACAATTATGATAAGAGTTTCGGAATTTTTTCTGTGATGATATCAAAGTCATATCTACAGCAAATTTGTTGTTTGAGGCAAAGGGTTAATCTTTCCTCTTATACATTTAACAAGCTTTTTTTTTGTAACCTTTTCAATGGATATATTTAAAATATTAAAATATATTTAAAGCGGTACGTAACATAACAAAAATTGGGGGAAAAGAGATTAGAATTGCTTGGGTTACATTTAAGATTCGTTCCTTCTTTTCATTTCCACAGTACATGCATTCTCATTTATTGTGAGCATCGTGCATTGTGACTCTATCTCTTATCCAAATTATCCTTTTTCATTCAATATTTTATAGAATGCTGTTGACCTAACTATTATTGTAACATTTAGTTTCTGGTTATTTTGTAAATGGGCTTAAATAATGTAATGAGGCAAGTTGACACTATTTTCCCATGGTCCTGTCTTTCTTTCTAATCATTCAAAATTATTTTGAACCAAATTATATTGAGGTAAACAATACAATCATTGCACCGATTTTTATTGTAGTTTTGGTTACAAGCTGTTTTAACTTTGTAAATTGTTATTGATGTTGTGAAGCTATAAAACCATTTATGAGGGGTGAATTGCCTTGTCTCTTATTGTGATACAAGCTGATTGGTTGTCTGTTGGCGTCAACCAGACTCATAATTATTGTCTTAACCCTTTCCCACATAAAACAAATCTGAAGCAGATAACTCTGAAATTGTATAGGATTTTCTTTTATCAAATAGAGTTTAAAACATTGAGACAAAAGGAGAAATTGCTCATAATATGAGCAACTTCTTTTTTTGTCACAAATTTCTCGAAAGTCATCTGCTGCAGAAAGCTTCAGAAAGCGTCTATATATATTATTGGAGAGACTCTGTTAACCTTTTTCTACTTTTGCAGACGCATTTTGATGGTTTTGAAAGTTGTTGTAAAAGTAGAAATTACTAGCAAAGCAATTTTGGCTTTATAACAGACACAAACAATCTATTTTCTCCCTTTGCTACAAGGTTTCCAATTCTTTTCAATGATTTTACTTTCATTTGTAGAGATTTTGCGGAGTTTATATGCCTTCAAAGTCAATCTGCTGCAGGCTTATTATATGTGGAAAAGGGTCAATTGTCTTACTTTACTCACTGGTGTGTATATACCACGTGACTTTTGATATTTGACCGTGACTTTTGATATTTGACCGTTAGACAGCAACAATTTCTCTTGATAAGAATATAAATGCAATGATAACTTTTTTATTTCTTCACACTGTTTAATGAAACATGGCGCAGTCTACGCCGCTTACAATGTCCTATCTTCGGTTGTTACAGGAGTTTGATTGGTGGTCTAGTTTTTTTAAACACTTCGACGAACTTGTTTTCAAAATCCAGTTTTGAAAATGCTCCGGCTGTCGGCAATATTAATATAATTGAAGAAAATGTTCATCGAAGTGTTTGAAGAAACTAAACCACTAATGAAACTCCGTTGAAAAACGGGAGATATGATTCTGTACCAACTTCTCGGACATCCCGTCACTACCAACTTCTAAAACAACCAGTAATTTACCAACTTCTCGGAAAACCCGTTACTACCAATTGCTAGGACAACCTGTTACTACCAACTTCTAGGACAACTAGTTACTACCAAGTTCTAGGACAACCAGTTACTACCGACTTCTAGAACAACCAGTTACTACCAACTTCTAGAATAACCAGCTAATATCAACTTCAAGGACAACCTGTTACTACCAACTTCTCGGACATCCCGTTACTACCAACTGCTAGGACAACCAGTTACTACCAACTTCTAGGACAACCAGTTAATACCAACTTCTAGAGCAACCACTTACTACCAACTTATAGGACAACCAGTTACTACCATATTCTAGGTAGCCAGTTACTACCAACTTCTAGGACAACTAGTTACTATTCACTTCTAGGACAACCAGTTACTACCATCTTCTAGGTGACCAGTTACTACCAACTTATAGAACAACCAGTTACTACCAACTTATAGGACAACCATTTACTACCAACTTCAAGGTGACCAGTTACTACCAAATTCTAGAACAACCAGTTACTACAAACTTCCAGGACAACCAGTTACAACCATTTCTAGGACAACCTGTTACTACCAACTTCTAGGACAACCAGTTACAACCAACCTCTATGCTACCAGTTACTTCCAACTTCTAGAACAACCAGTTACTACCAACTTCCAGGACAACCAGTTACTACCAACTTATCAGACATCCAATTACTACCAACTTATAGGACATCCAATTACTACCAACTTCTAGGACAGCCATTTACTACCTACTTCTAGGCAACACATTACTACCAACTTCTTGGCGATCAGTTACTACCAACTTCTAGGTCAACCAGTTACTACCAACCTCTAGAACAACTAGTTACAACCAACCTATAGGACAACCAGTTACTACCAACTTCTAGGACAACCAGTTACTACCAACTTTTAAGCGATCAATTACTTCCAACTCCTAGGACAACCAGTTACTACCAACCTCTAGAACAACTAGTTACAACCAACTTTTAGGACATCCAGTTACTATCAACTTCTATGACAACCAGTTACTACCAACTTTTAGGGGATCAATTACTTCCAACTCCTAGGTCAACCAGTTACTACCAACCTCTAGAACAACTAGTTACAACCAACTTCTAGGACATCCAGTTACTATCAACTTCTAGGACAACCAGTTACTACCAACTTTTAGGCGATCAATTACTTCCAACTCCTAGGACAACCAGTTACTAGCAACTTCTAGGACAACCATTTACTACCAACTTCTAGGACAACCAGTTACTACCAACGTCTAGGCACCCATTCACTACCAACTTCTTGGCAACCAGTTACTACCACCTTCTAAGACAACCAGTTACTACCAACTTCTAGGACAACCAGTTACTACCAACTTCCAGAACAACCAGTTATTACCAAGTTCTACGCAACCAGTTACTACCAACTTCTAGAACAACCAGTTACTACCAACTTCAAGGACAACCAGTTTCTACCAACTTCTAGGCGACCAGTTACTACCACCTTCTAGGACAACCAGTTTCTACAAACTTCTATGCGACCAGTTACTACCAACTTCTAGACGATCAGTTACTACCAACTTCTAAAAACAACCTGTTACTACCAACTTCTAGGACAACAAGCTACTACCAACTTTTAGGTGACCAGTTACTACCAATATCTAGGACATTCAGTTACTACCAACTTCTAGGACTACCAGGTAATACCAACTCCTAGGCGACCAGTTACTACTAACTTCTAGTTGACCAGTTACTACCAACTTCTAGGACAACCAGTTACTACCAACTTCTAGGACAACCAGTTACTACCAATTTCTAGGACAACCAGTTACTACCAACTTCTAGGCGACCAGTTACTACCAACTTCTAGGACAACCAGTTACTATCAACTTCTAGGACAACCAGTTACTACCAACTTCTAGGACAACCAGTTTCTACAAACTTCTAGGCGACCAGTTACTACCAACTTCTACCCTGTTAATACCAACGTATAGTACAACTTGTTAATACCAACTTATATGACAACCAGTTACTACCAACTTATAGGACAACCAGTTACTACCAACTTATAGGACAACCAGTTACTACCAACTTATAGGACAACCTGTTAATACCAACTTCTAGGACAACCAGTTACTACCAACTTATAGAACAACCAGTTACTAACAACTTCTAGGCGACCAGTTTCTTCAAATTCTAGGACAACCAGTTTCTACCTTAAAATAGAAGTGTTCTAAATTGAAATTACAACAAAAATAAGAAAATGTGTTAACGTAATGAATTTACGTGATATAAATTCTAAATGTTATCGTAACTAAATAAAGCTATGAAAATATATGGAATCTACCAGGTAAAATGTTCATAAAACAATGTTAACTAAACTACAAAAGTATAACATTTAAATATCTGTGATGTTGCACAGTGTTATAAGTGACTTACCCTGACGATGTCAGGCCCTATACCCTGTTAGTTCGAATCTCACGTAAAGTAGTATTGGTTTTTTTTATATTATAATTGATATTACTAACTTCGAAAGCACGAGAGATTCTAAAATTTTACTTCGTTTGAGTCTTTAACAAAAGATGCATTAAAGCAACTCAAATAATATCGACTTACACGTCTCTTGAAACTCTACACTTATGTTCATGAACACATCTGTATTAGCTGTGACATGCATGCGTGTCAAGTAACACAGATCAACATTATCATTGACAAGCATACGACCAGTCGAGATCTATAATACTTTCCCCCAAACAAAAACGACGGTTGGGAAGGTAAATATAGCATTAACATTATTATGCACGATACGCCACACATACTTTAGACCGACAGAACGAAAAGAATGGGCGGCAAAACATCGACAATCAAAGCACTGAAAGTACTAACAGCAATGGGCTAACTACAGAGCACGGATACATTTGGACATGCATTTACCGATACCAAAAGTTTAACGAGAATGCTTTGCAATAGCATTTTGCCATATCCAGTTATTAAATAATATAGGAGTTGAACGCAAAATACTGTAAACACAGTTTGGGGGTCTACCGATATACTAGAATTTGACACAAATTACTTGCATCTGTTATCTGGGTATTTCCCGTTTAGTACTGGTTAACAATGGATTCAAATTCAATTGAAGGTTAACAATGAGAAATATTTTGAGAGTCTAATTCTAATATCATAAAATCCTGTGTAATCTACATTTTCTAGTTACTAAAAACATAAAATTGCAGGCATCCTTCCCTTACCTTGTTTCGTGCGGATGTTTTGGGTTCATATATCATGGTTTTATCAATATTAAAAGCTGTCTCAAATAACTGAACATGCTCACATTACAATTGGAGATAACCTCTATGATGTAGTGGTGTAGAGAGGCCGCATCGGGTGATAGAGGTTGCGGGATTAATCCAAAGTAATGATTCTCCCTCTTTAACTGTCAGGCTTTAGTGGTTAGCATCACAACTGACTCTCTTGTGTCAGGATAAATGTACCAGTAGTACTGATAACTTACACAGGTAACGAGGTGATATAACTACAATATTGTTAAAGGTAACGTTTCACATCATATACACAAACTAATCATTTTCATGATAGGGTTTTACTCAAGCATAAGTATTGAAAGTCTTGAATTTATTTTGAATCCAAACATTTTGTAGGAGTTGTTTTCAGACGTTTCTTATGAGAAATGTTTGAGACAAAAATTAAAACAAGCAATTATAATATTTTGTTTAAGTTTCACAAGATATACAAACATCTAGCTGACAGCATACTTTATTTGGCGACCCGTATTTCCATGTGGAACAAGATCATTAGTATTCAAAAATTTTCAAAAAGTATTTTAATGATTTTTCGCCAATATTGAGTGACAACATGAACACTGATTAATTTTTGCATGTATACATCACATATATATGAATGCCGACTTCTTGTTCAATATTCAAAATATACACTCATTATTTCTTAAGTAACTAGATTTCTCATGAGAAACATATATTTTGTTTTTTTCTTAGCTCTTTCATCTAAAAAGCAACGCTGTTAATTGACTATTCCTTTATTTTCGAGTAAAAGTCGTTCAAACAACCAAATGAGTTTACCTTTTACTCTAAACGGTTTTTATTATTTCACATTTTGAGATTGTTTAAGTGTGGGTAAATTGGTTACCTCTTTGTGGTCAAAAGCATCTTCATTCTCAGTATCTTGATATGTGTTTTCCTCATTGGAAGGGTGATCTTCATCAAGGTGTGAGTTTAACTCATAAAAGATTAAAACATTTGCACCAGGGTTAGTTCAGCAAATGTGTATACAATGCATATCAATATGTTTTTTTTATTTTTGATAATAACTGTATTTGCCACGTGCATTGGTATGGGTAGATCGTGGCTATCCTGCCTAATACCTTACAATGTTATCAGTAGTATACAGATATGTGTTGTATATAGCATTTATTAGTGATCATTGATGTAATAAACATACAATTCTTATGTTTTTCCATATGGAGTTGTATTTAACGCCGTTTTCAACATGATAATCAATTATCTCAATTATATTATTTATTCCTGGTCCTTTTGGAAACATACCATTACTATGCTAGGAAACGTGTCTTGACAATGTCCGCTTCGACAGTGGATCGAACCGGTGTCTTCCGGTTTAAAGTATCCGTCACTAAAGATGCGTGCATTGTTCTAAAGGTTTGTTATTTCCACATGTGTTCATAGAGTTATGCATTAAATATTAGGTGAAAAAGAGGTCTAAAAAAGCGACAAACAAAGAAAAAAAGGAAAATAACAACAACAAAAACATGCTTTATCTGTGTTAAATGTGTTCTATGTTCTTTATAATACACATATATACACATATATACACATATATATAAATGCACATACATACAAATGCACATACATACAAATGCACATACATACAAATGCACATACATACAAATGCACATATATACATACTTCTCAGAATGTAAGAGTGGTTTTGTAAAACAGATCTTACAATTGTCAAACTGTTTTGTCAGATTTTGTTGATTTAGTTAAATTGTAACTATTCCATGTGTTAAACTTAATCAGTTTCTTAGACCATTTAATGAAGAAACAATTCAGTTTGATTTACTCGAATGAACATAATGTTTTTATTTCTAAAAAATATCCAGTTTAAAATCGTTTTTATGGAATCCTAAAATTATGTATGTGCTTGTTATTTGTAGAGTTGAATCTAGTTCCCTACTTTTATCTAAAATAATCTGAAGTAAATGTTTAACTTTATCGCATTCTTAGAAAAGATGTATTCTAGTTTCTTCGTTCGGTTTACAAAAAGAACACAATCTTTTTTCTACCAATTTCATTCCATTTAACAGAGAGTTTGTCGCTAATATTCTATGGACTATTCTTGTTTGAAATTGAATATATGTGTCTTTTTGTACATGTAAAGAAATTACGATGTGTTATTTTTCACTTAAAATTTGGATGCAATGCAATCCATTTATCTTGATTATCTATCAATATATTTATTATAAACATATTTATTAGTATATTTTCTTATAAAAATATGATATAAGTAGCAATATATAGAATGATTATGATAAACAATAATTTTTTTGTTAATTAAAAAACTTTTGTCTTTGTAATTAAAGCGTTTACTGTATCTTTCAGTCCATAAAGTGGTGAGAAGTTGTTGGTTTTTTTCTATAGATGCTAAGCCAATACATTTTCCATTTTCATCCAGTACATCTTTAACCAGTCTAAATCCATGTTCATACAATTCTGGCAAAAATATAGTGTTTGAGTTGAAAGTCAAATGATCATTAAAAACCAAAGGCATATTTACTATGTGTTAATTGTCCCTGTGTTGCATTTCGAAAATATGGTAAGAATAGGAGAATTGTCCTTGTTTATCAGTCATCGAATTGCGTCTCTCGGGTATATGTGTAATGCTTTGTTTCAATAGTTATCATATTTACCTGCTGCCATCTTTGTATTGATGTCGAAACATCGTGATTTTTTGCCTTGTGGAGTTAATTTGTTTTTACCCGTCAAAATGATCCTGGGGTGAAATTGACGTCACATCTTCTCAACATATGACAAAAGTCGATACTTGATTTCGCTTGAGATGTCGGCTAAAATGTAAACCACATGTTTTTCAAATCAGTTGATCTGCTGGATAATCAAGTTGTATATTTCTTCTAGCAGAAGAAACGGGTCCTTTGTAATCACCAGTTGCATCTACCATTCCTTTTTTCAGCATCTTTGATATTGTATCGTTTTCAACAAACAAACAAGCAAAACGGTATTTGAAGTTAAAGAAACTTCCAGAATGCTAAACGATGTCATCGGAACATTTTAAACACACATTGGCATGTATTTAGCAAATAAAGCATTTACTAAAAAGTAGTTTTATATACACAGTGTTTCAGATTGTAATTCAATCGCATGTATTACGTCGAAGATAGTCATATACAATTTTAAAGACTATTTGGTTTGTAACGTCTATTTAATAAGAAATCTCATTCGACGACATATCGGTTTAATTCGATAAATCTACTTATTTCGATAATAATCGAACTAAATTTTGAGATTACACGTTATCAACTATAGGAATTTAAATAAAGATGACATAAAATAATTTAAAAATGCAATATCATTAAATCCCCATGCATATATTGTATTAGCTGCTTGAAAAGTATGATTAACAATAAGCACAACAACTTACATAAAAAAGAAAGTTAAATCATGGAGATCGGTAATCACAATTCGGAGAATAATCAGGTCCCCTATAAATATAATGACGTCAATATCAAGCACATTAATTATATATGCCTTTTAAAAGCTTCGACTTCAGAGATCCTGTATGCCAATTTTGAAAGATATTGAATACTATCAACAATTTATCCGCAAAGGATAACTAACTACCTTAAGCATTTTTCCTTTTTTCACAATGCGTTCAAAAGTCGTTTGCTTCAAAAGCATCAGATGTTGTCGCACCGGATCGAAGTCTTTCATCTACAGTTAACCTTTGCCAACATAAAACAATTCTGCAGCAGACGACTTTAAGCAGAAAACATGTAGGACACCTACGGGAAATCTCAATAATTGTAATGTTAATAGTTAATAAATAAAGATAAAACATTGTGGCAAAAAAAGAAATAGTTCATTATGAGCAATTTCTCTATTTGCCACAATTGATTCAAAAGTCATCTTTTGTATAGCGTCCGTATGTGGGAAATGGTTAAACAATGCTAGTCCGAAACTATAAAAATAAATATATGTGTTTAATTGCAGGCCAGAGAAGGGGTAATTTCTCCGCCAGCCGCCCAGTAAATCAACTGCAAAATCGTAGGAAGGCCGCCAAGATGCTGATGACTATCGTGGTTATGTTCGGCGTCTGTTACCTTCCCATACACATCTTTAACATATTAAGGTAAACATTAATATATATTATATACAAGACGAATTAATTTTGATGCTGCGCATGATTTGAAAGCATGACTTAATGGAAGGCTTCAAGCAGATGCAGTTCAGTACAGTACAAACGGACTGGATGTAAATATTTTGAACAAGAAGGACAAACGTATCTTTATTTTAAACAAGAAGGCCAAAATGTGCCTTTATTGCTCACCTGGCTACCAGAGTCTATAATAAAATGTTATCAATAGCAAAAAGGGTCAATTTTGACGTAGGGATGAGACATTTTATATGCTACGGTCTATGTGATATTCAGCATGTAAATTTAGTCGGGAAAGGACAAGTTAAATATTCAAACCATTTGGTGTACCGTTTGCAGCTGCAACTATAATGTGTCATACAAGCTGAAGTTTCTTAATTTTTACCAACACATATTATCAGATATTAACTTAAGTGTTAATGCCTCTTGTTTTAAGTTAAGTGTGGCACAAGCTTTGGAAGGAGAAAGGGGAGTCCAGTTAAGCAAAAGTATGATAACAAAAACGGTAGAATATAAACAAAAAATGCAAAGTAATTTTAACAAGTTTAAAGATATTTATTATCAAAATTGAGTATTTATGAAATTTAAAGAAGAAATTCACACGTATAGTCAACATATAGCAAGAATACAATGGTCTGAATGAACAACTGCATGGGGGAGAACGTTGTAATACAACATAAATAAATAGGAAAATGCATTCCCGAAACTTTTTTCTGAGTGTTGACTAATCGCGTCGTCATAACAGTAAACCAAACATGTAAAAGAAGCCTCGTGAACTCCGTAAACCAATTTATAAAAAGAGCGTAGCCTAGGAAGTTGGGGAACAGTTATTAAATACAAATTAAATGTGTCTAAAATGTGTAATAATGGTAGAAGATGTACATATTTTGTATCTTGTTGTTTCTTAAATTAGGTAATATAATTTATTCATTCATAACACGTCACCCCATGGGACAAAACTAAAACCTATCCCATACTGACACCGCGCTGCCACGCGGAGTCAATAAAGAGGACTTGGAAAGAAAGAGTACACAGATATTGTTTCTACGATATATCTGTTAGCACTCATTAAACAAATTTGCTGTTCTCAAAAACATAAAAGAAAATAGGGTTTGATAACATGAAAATCTAGAGCTCTGTATATATTGATATATATATGACCCATCGACATCGACACGCAGATACCACAGTGTTGGTTTTCTCGCTGGCGGCTCATATATATATGCTGCTGTGAATGCCAAACAATAACCAATATTTATGATTATAGAAAAGGAGATCAGAGTCGAAGTGACTCTTCTCTTTTGTATTCGGCGTTGTTATGACAGTACTTTCACATCTCCGATTCGAATTGACACAGGAACGACTATATGTGGTATACAACTGAAATGCTGTTTAACAACATTTACCGAATAACAACCAACACATTTGCACCACAGACGAAGTTGATTCCCTGTAAGTTAATTGAATTTACAAAACCTACAGGGCAGTTGATATAATTTTCTCGTTTTGAAATTGTATGATCAGATATGCAGCATTATGTTTAAAATGTTTCATGGGTATTTATTTATTATCACTTTCAATGAACGATTTTACTAAGATGATATGCTGCGAGCGTCATATTCAGCGTTGTTAACCTGTTTCTTTAAAGTGATGATAAATAAACACTAATAATATATTCTATTTTTCACATAAAGTGATATATGAGGCGCATTTCGAAAAAAGATCATGACATTTTGCGCCAACGTGACTAAAGTTATAACGTCAAACCGCTGACATGACAGTTTGATTTCAGCGTTGTAACAAAGACTTCATAACATGTTTGAAAACTTAGATAATTATGGGAATTTCTGGAGTTTGCAATACATGTGTATTTAGTTGATTATAGAAGCAATGGCAGTTCATATATAGCTATTGCTGTATATATATATATAACTGCTTTAGTCAAATGCCAAATCTTAGCTAATGACATTCTCACAGCTGACTCCTTTGCATGTGGGGCAGGCTGAACTTCATTCAAATCCATCCTTCTTGCAGCTGCATGATACTGTACGGCAGCCAGTTCGACA
>JAUELF010228935.1:0-13803 GCA_031471495.1 Clinocardium nuttallii
ATTTTACCCTCTAACCCTATGTTGTGGGTACTCTAAAGAATCGTCTCATCGAGACGATTCTTTTGAGTACCCACATCATAGGGTTTTGTTGGATGATTTGAGAGATATTGTGGGTAAAAGAGTTGTTTACATACTCCTCCTTATCTGGAATCTCTGATAAGGGTTGTTTTCAGTATGTTTTATTATCAATGAGAGGACTAAAGTTTTGTTATTCCCCATACCTCGGCTTGAGTTTTATATTCGCCTCTATTCATTCTTTTTATACTTCATATAAATACATTTTAACACCCCCACAGTGATGTCAATTGAAAAACACAGTAGATTATAGGAGTCTGGTTTCTCACAATTATCCTGTGGTTTCAAGATCACACTAGGTATCTGGTCTGTGGTTTTAATCTTTTTGGACATACGTATACATGTAGTAAATAAATTTGCTTTGAAAACATAAAGAAAGTAAATGAAAGTATTGATAAATGACTAGCGACCACTTCTCCTTTTGTGATTATAAATGTTTTCAAAAGTCATATGTGGTAAAGGGTCAAAGTAAAAATTAGTCAATATAAGCAATTTAAATGAGCAATTTCTCCTTTTGCTTTTTGTTTTTAAACTCTATTTTGAAAATGAACATTTTTATTATTAAAGTTTAACAATAATTTTTTTTCATTTCTTATGGATTTTTCAAAGTTTTGCTTTGTTGTTTTCAAAGTCATACCCCATTGATTGCAGATTTGTTGTATGTGGAAAAGGTTTATATCAGAGGACCGGATAAGAGTTAAATGGTCTTTTCCCGACATGACTCAACCAAACGCTATGTTGTGGGTACTTAAACGAATCGTCTCACTGAAAAAATGATTTTGAGTACTAACACACCATAGTGTGTGAGTGTCATTTAAAGATTTTATAGAACATGAAAAATGCCCCTAATGTGGAGCTCTGGTTAACCCTTTCCCTCATATAGACGCTTTCTGACGCCTCCTCAGCAGATGGCATTTTTTAAAACATCCTGACAAAAGAAGAGCTTGCACAAAACGTGCAATTTCTCCTTTTGCCACAATGTTTTCCACTTTTTGTCATAGGTTTTCCATTCAATTATAGAGACATTCCATTATTTGACAAAATGTGTTGAAGTTCATCTGCTGCAGAATTGTTGTATGAGGGAAAGGGTTAAATAAAGGTATTCATAGTGGATTGCCAAAACATTGTAACAGAAAGAGAAATGCCAGATTGCTTTCAATAGTCATCTGCTGTAAGGCATCAGAAAATGTCTGTATGTGGGAAAGGGTTAAATTAACGAGGTTATACTATGGAATACCTCCATAAAGCAAAGTATATTGATTGAAAAACAATGAAAACATTGTGTAAAGGGAAATTTGCTTGTTTCTTAATGGCAAAGGGGGGGGGTTAAGAGTTTTAAAAGTCCTTCAATGAGTACATTGTGACTGCTAAATATATGCATATGTATATCGAACGACAAGGTCACCTTTATGGCTTTTGTGATTTATAGATTCCAGTCGATATCTAATCTGAGTTAAATCACGTGTTTGAATATAGGACTATAATACAATACATTCAACTGATTAGAGTTGGACAAAGGGGGAAAAAAATAATTTTGAAATAATGTTAAGACATTTTCTTTCTTTTTCTGAAAAAGTACAGTTCTGAAATACATTCAATATAATTATGCTTTTGTGAAATCTTTGAACTGTAATGTAATGCTTATTCTTCTTTTCCAACAGTGATATCAAATTGTATGAAAATATTTTTATTTTTTTCAAGAATTTGTTTAAACCTTTCCCACATAAATCAAATTTGCAGCAGACCACTTTGAAAATGTCTGAGAGGAAATATGGAAAATCTCTTCAATCCAGTAAAATGTTTAAATTAGAAATATTGTAGCAAATAAAGAATTTGCTCCAAAAGCAGTCTGCAGATCACGCCACAGAATGTGTCTGCATGTAGACTACTTAGAAATACATTATATCAGTAACAGTAAATTGTAAGGGATATTGGATTTTAAAATAGGATCCTTGCCCATATAGATGAAATTTGCAGCAGACATCTTTGAAATCATCAGACAAAAAAATGGGAAACCTTTTCTACAAATGTCAGTCGAAACATTGAATAGAATTGAAAACATTGTAGTAAAAGGACAATTCTTGCTTTCAAATGAGGTCTGTGGCATATGTATCAAAAGCCATGCATATATGCATGAGATAAAGGGTGAGTTAAAACCTTTCTCACATAAACCTGAATCTGACGACATTTGAAAACATGTGGGCAAAGGGAAGTTGTTCATCATTTTACCACAATGTTCTCAACTCTAGACCATAGTTTTACTTTTGTTTTGTCTGCTGTCGTCTGCCGATAAAATCATTTGTTGTATGTGGGAAAGAGTTAGGACAAAAAAGTCACTAGGTTAATTCTAATAGGTACAACCGTATTAATCTTTGTTCATGATCTTTACCAATACAAGTTAATACCTTTTATTTGAAATATTTAAATTCTACAACCAGTTGTAACACTTTACATGATTGTCAAATGAAGAGGTGTTAGCCATTTCCCTCATACAACATAATTGCAGCAGAGGTCACTACAGATTAAAATTAAAAGTTGAAAACAGTAACAGGCAATTTCTCCTTTTCTGACAATGATCAAGTCACAGTCATCTGCTTAAATTGCTTTAAAATGTGTCTGTATTTGGGAAATAGATAAGGGTCAGATACCATTGTTCCAATGGTTAACCCTCTTGCAACATGTAGACACAATTTTAACGCAGCTGCAGATTTGTTGTATGTTGGGAAAGGGTTACAGACCTATTCAGGTATAATAATTCAATACAATATGTACAGAATGAGATTAAGCCTTTAAACTGGGGGGATAAGCAACTTTTGTATACTAAGCATATTATGTGGATTGGCTTTATGCCATTTGTCTTTGGCTTGATCAAGATGTAACCCTTTTCCGCATACGACAATTCATCAGCAGATGACTTTGAACATATTTTTGAGAATTTGATTTGAGAAAATCTCTTTAATTAAATGGATAACCTATGACTGAAAGTGGAAAACATTGTGGCAAAAGAAGAAATTGCACGTTTTGTGCAATTTCTTCTTTTGTCATGTTGT
This sequence comes from Clinocardium nuttallii, assembly GCA_031471495.1. NCBI lineage: Eukaryota > Metazoa > Mollusca > Bivalvia > Cardiida > Cardiidae > Clinocardium > Clinocardium nuttallii. Next base: position 3,126 of record JAUELF010228935.1, read on the forward strand.
TTTCAAAAAAGCCCTCTGCTGCAGAATGTCAGAAAGCGTGTATATGAGGGAAAGGGTAAAGCGACATGAACTAAGGTGTTACTCTGGAGCCTCTGGTTCAAGTTACAGGATCATGGTTGGAAGTTATACACTAACAATGCCCTTGTTAATAAACACATCCTACTGGGGTTTGCAGTTTAGTGAATACCAAGATCAGTCTGCACGTTGCAATGTCTGGTATGCATGTCTATTTGTATCTTATGGCTTTGCGTCAACTTGGAGAGGAATTTTGTTATTTGTGTGTCAGTGGTAAAATGGTTGTGTTTTATTTGTGAACCAAATGGGCATACTCTACTTTTATTTTTCATAAATAAAGTCCTTTATCAGAAAAAGTGGAAAGTGAGGGTTATCAACCATTTACCAAATCTGCAGCAAACGACTTTGAAAACATTGAGTCAAAAATATGGAAACTATAAATGAAAGAATATTGTCTAATAAACTGTTTAAGTTGAAAACCTTGCTGCAAAAGAAGAAATTGCTCATCATGAGGGTTAAGAGACACCAGGCATTTTACTGGACAAACATTCAGGGCACAAACCATTTCCCCCCTCACTTTTTTTTATAACATATCCTATCTATGACATGAGCCCGCCCATGGGAAATAGGTACAGATTGGCTTTGTGAACAGTTTAGATCCAGATCAGTTGATCTCACACAAGCTTTTTTAAATTAGTATTGGATTCTGATAAGACCTAGCTAGCGGGTGGTCAAGATGACATGAACCTACACTGTTCATAAATGCCCACTTTTCTCATGCACTGGTGTATATCATATGAGCCATCTCGCGAGAAAACCAACATTATGGACTCTGCGTAAAGTGTCGACCCGTATCAGCCGACGCATGCCGAGCAGGTTAATTCGAGCAGACATGTTTTGCCTCTTGTGGATTTTCTGTTTCAGGATACATTACTGGAGTGTGTCGGTCTGGATCAGTCTGCGTGGAAAGCGCAGGCTGATCTGGTTGATACATTACGCAGATGCCATAATGTTGGTTTTCTCGCGGGACGGACCATATACAAATCAATCACAGAGAACTCATAACCACTTACTTGTTGAGCCTCAAGTTCAAGTCTCTGCTTCTCTTCCTCAGTTTCTACAAGGCGTTTCTTTGTTTGCATTAACTCTGAATTGAGAGCTTCACATGTCTCTTGACTCTGGATATACAGAATGAAAAGTATCACAAGTTACCACAAGCCCATGTACCGTAATCGAAAACAGCTGCAGCTGACTTTTGCCACAATGTTTTCAAAGCTGTTCAATATTTTCAGATTTATTTAAATAGATTGTAAAAATGTTTGTGCTTAGGTACTTTTGCCACAATGTTTTCAACGCTGTTCAATATTTTAAGATTCATTTAAATAGATTGTAAAAATGTTTATGCTTAGGTATTTTCAGTCTTCTGCTGCAGATTTGTTAAGATTCATTTAAATAGATTGTAAAAATGTTTATGCTTAGGTATTTTCAGTCTTCTGCTGCAGATTTGTTGTATGTGGAAAATGGTTAAACCAATATTGTATCCGTAGATGCCTCCATTTTTTGTATGATTGCTAGATGTCAATGACCATAACGCTGGTATCCATAAAAGTTTACAAGAGATTCACAACACCAAATGGTGTTAAACATTCTGATAACAAATATATCATAACTAGGTCACCTACCACAGGTGATATGAACACAGACACCAGTATTCCATGTCAACTTTCAAAATCAGGTGCCATTACTCTGTAATTAATAATCCTTTCCCACATGCACTTATTGGCGCATCTGCAGCAGATGACCTTTCAAAACATTGTTGGAAAAGGAGAAATTGCTCATGATGAGCAATATCTCCTTTTGCCACAATGCTTTCAACTCTTTTCAATTATCATTCTTTCATTTACAGGGATTTCTCATGTTTTTCAACAAAGTGTTTTCTGCTGCTGAATCGTTGTATGTGGGTTAATAATTGGACGATGAAAACCATGACCCAGGTATCTTCAATCCTTTCCCTCATATAACAATTCTGTAGCAGAGGACTTTGAACATATTTTGTCATAAAGTAGAAAATCTCTATTATTGAATAAATAACCTTATCTTCATATAGTGATAAACATTCCCAACAAGTTTAACGACTCTAAAGTCAAAAAGTTTTCAAAACAAATCAGCCAGGTTTCAATAAACAAGTGTTGTCTGCCAATATGTCTGTATAGTGTGATTGACAGTTGATGGAACAGAACATTGTTTATTTATTTTGACTTGTATAAAGTACATCGTCATACAACCAAATACAAAGTATACATTACATCACATGAAAACATGAAATGAACGGAAAAGAAAAGGAAAACATGGCAGACGTCCAGATAACGAGGGGTATTTGGCTTTTTTCCCCCATAATTTCTCTCTTATTATTAAAGCAAACCCTACGTTGTGGGTACTCATAAGAGACGATTCTTTTGAGTTACCACAACAAAGTGTTTTAGTGTCAAATAAGCATTTACGAACATACAAAATGCCCCTTATCTAGAGCTCTGACATTAAGTGATCCTTTTGTGTCGCCATGGCAACACAAACATTCTAAAAATATATTCCAAAGTACTTACAGTATCTAATTTGTTACTGAGGCTTAATTTACTTTCCACCATTTCATGGGCTAAATCATCGTTCTCCTGTTCTAATCTCATATTAGCCTCCATTAATCGTTTATTCTCTCGCTGAAACAAAGATGTTTAATCAATTAATCCTTTCCTAGTAGCATATTCTTCTTGACGTATCTGCAGCAGACGACCTTTGAAAAAATGGTCGCAAAAGATGAAAATTGCTCTTAATATTGACACTTCCATTTTTAGAAATTTGACGTATTTTCGGCTATAGGATTTGGAAGTCGGCTGCTGCAGATTTGTTGTACATGGGCAACCGTTTTAAACATTTTGAAAATGATGGCTGCATGCCAAGCGTTTGTAACAATTTAAGTCACATCCATGAAGTCCATAAAAAATAAAATTTGCAGGTGATAATACCATATCTTTTCTGAAATGGCTAGAAATACCAGCAAATAATATTTTACAATTTGCCCATTAATAAAAAATAGTGAAATTAGAACCTGCAGCAGCCAACTTTTGAAGGTTTTATGACAAAAGGGAGTAACACTTCAAAATAAGCAATTTTTTTTTATTCCAACAATATTTTTAACTTTTTGTAAAAATTACATTTAAACTAGTAATATTTTTCTACCTCAAATGTTTTCAAAGCCAATAATGCTACATTATCAGGACAACAATTTTCAGAGACCTAATTCCGTATGAGTCAATCTTCCTTTCCAACATACAAAAAATCTGCAGCATATAACTTTAGAAACATCTGGGCAAAGTTCTGGAAAACTTCTAAAAAAAAATGTGTAATTACTGAGAAGAGTTGAAAACACTGCTGCAATCAGAGAAATTGCCATACTGTTTTCAAAAATCGTATGCTGAAGGGGCGTCAGATAGCGTCTACACATGGTATAGGGTTAAGTAATCTTTTCTATAGGATATCTCTCTTTTTACCCAATCCCTATGTTGTTTGTACTCAAACAAATTGTCTCACTGAAACAATCCTTTTAAGTACCCAGAGCATAGGTTTTTAAAAGTGGGATATCACAGGCGTCCGACTTTTCTTTTGAAAAAAACAATAAAAAAAATCACACAATACCTGTCTTTCTTATCATACTACATGTATCGTATAGAGAGTCTATTTATAGTAACACTGGAGGGATTCCCCAAATTAACATTTCGATCATTTTTCTAATAGCATATGGACAATATAAAGAGACTATTTGAGTATCTTAATGAGGTATTGTGTGTTTTCCCCCATTCTTGTCTGAAATGGAAAATATACGGGATTTAAAGCTCTAGAGCTCGTATTTTACAAACCTCAATTCTCTCTGTAGGATCCTCCTGTTGGAGCTCCTGTTCTTTCACATACTGGTACTCTTTCTCATACTTCTTCAACTTCTTTGAGTTTACTTTGGTATTGACGGCTAATTGCATCAGTTCTTTCGTAGCCTCCTCAGTGCGGAATTTCTTTGGAAGCTGAACTCTAAAATACTTGAGGACGCCTTCAAAGTCCAATGCGAGTAGGTCTTTACGCGAGGACTGAAATATACATTAATAGTAATGACTCCTTGGAAATCAAGTAGATGACGGAAATGTGCATCAATTTTCATGTAGTCAAGCTTGTCTTATCCCTTACCCTTAGACACTTTCTGACGCCTCTGCAGCAGACAGCTTTTTGAAAACATAGTGACAAATGAAGAAATTGCTCAAAACGAGAAATTTCTCCTTCTGCAAAATTATAGATTATAGAGATTTTCTATGTTTTGACAAAATATGTTCAAAGTCGTCTGCTACAGAATTGTTGTATGAAGGAAAGGGTTAACAACTACTCCAGGAAAACAGTCAATCACTGTCCGTATGCTTGAGGATAGATGATTAACAGAGAAGGAGACCCAAATCAGACTGCAAAGTTAAATATTGTTATTCATACTATGCATTTTCCTGTTTTTATGTTAGTTTTCCTATGAACAAGAAAATTTGTGTAAATGCCTTTGCTCATTTTTTTTCATAATTTTTTTATATTTTTTTATTGGGGTTTTACTCCATTATTTCAGTTATATCATGTGACTTATTCATGATCCCTGGGTAAACAAACCAATACTAGTCTAGAAAATGTGCCTTGCCCATGAGCACTCCACCATGACCATAGTGCCATGACCGGGGAACGAACCCGGGTCACCCGGTTTCAAATCCCCGATGCTAACCACTCGACCACAGGGGATTTCCTTTTTCATAATTAAATACCAAGTTATATTCTTGGGGAAAAAAAATTTAAAACCGATTATCATGTATACTTACTTTCAACAGCGCAAAAGCAACATTGAAGATAAAATTCTTGCCCTGAAATGAAATGGTTTACCATGTTAGACAAGTCTGACATCTAGTTTTATAAATTATAACTGACTATCTTTTATGTACCGTATTGCTTACACATAAATCATACTAAAACAATTCAAAATTTTAAATTTGGAAAAGCATTTTTTGGAAGGACTTGAAAATATTAGATTTTCTAAATTACAAACATTAAACAAGAGGGCCATGATGGCACACTTTTTTTTTTTTTTAAATTTAGCCATATAAGCCCCGCCCCCTGGTGGCTATAGTTTTTAACCAAACAACATGGCTTGAAGGAATCTGATAGAGGAATGTAGGAATATTTCTACAAAATTATTTGAAAATCAGCCATACACTTTCGGAGGAGAAGATTTTTTAAAGTTTTTACTAAAGCCATATAAGGCAAAATAGCCCCACTCTTTGCCGGCAGTGTTTTTCAACCAATCAACATGGCTTTAAGAAATCTGATAGTGGATCACTTATAAAGGAACATTTCTACAAAATTATTTGAAAAAAATCCAACACTTTGGGAGCAGAAGATTTTTTAAGTTTTCACTATAGCCATAAAAGGCAAAAAAGCACCGCTTTCAAAATTATTTGAAAAACTGCCAACCAGTTTGGGAAAAGAAGAAATTTAGAAGTTTTTTTTTATTTCGTTGCCATGGAAACCAGAATCTTGCATGGATCCCAAAAAAATGAAGGAATTCTGGTGATGTCATTGAGAGAATGCTTTCTGTGAAGTTTCATCCCAATTGACCCACTGGTTACTAATGAGAAGAAGTTAATAGACAACTCACGACGGACGCTGGACAAAAGGCTATTGCAATAACTCGCCTTGAACTAAAAAATAACAGCATTATCTTAAGCACTATTTTGGGATTAGTGTGTATAATTCCCAGACAAAATACATTTTAAGCAATCTGTCCTTTTGCCACAATGTTATCAAAAATGGTCTGCTGCAATTGCCTTTGAAAGTTAACCCTTTACCACACACAGACGCTTTATGAGGACTCTCCGTAGACGACTTTGAAAATATTGTTGCTAAAATGAGAAATTGCAATTTCACCTTTTGCCACAATATTTTCAACAAAAATAAATAAGTATAATTTCATATATACTGTAAGGATTTTTTGTCAGATTTGCCTAATGTGGGAAAGGGTTAGCAGTGCTAAAAGTAAATTCATCATCAGTAACAATGTTATGCCTGCAATCCTGGGAACAAACGAGGGAAGTAACTACTACCATTTACAAAATCATTGGTATGAAATGGGTTATGGCTAAAGGTCTAGAACTTAAGACTCCACCTCTTATCTGGAGAACTGCTGTGCATATGCAAAGGCTTGACTAAATCTGTACTGTTCATGTATGTAACAAGGTCTTGTTTTGCCCGACACATCTCATAAACATAAACTTACCTCACTGAGATAGATGTCTAAAATATGGAAGACCATAAAGAGAGGGAACTTTGCAGTGAAGAGGGTGAGGAACCATTGGGATGCATACATGTGTGCCTCCAGGCCCATCTGTATAAAGTGGTCATACAGGTCGTTCATCTGGTCCTGAAATGGTTGATAAAAAGCAGAGGTCAAACATAAATCTATGTATCAAAATGAAAACAGGCCAAAGCATTTGGTCCTGATATGGTTGATAAAAAGCAGAGGTCAAACATAAATATATGTATCAAAATGCAAACAGGCCAAAGCATCTGGTCCTGATATGGTTGATAAAAAGCAGAGGTCAAACATAAATCTATGTATCAAAATGCAAACAGCCGAGCATCTGGTCCTGAAATGGTTGGTAAAAAGCTGGCACAGTTCACATATTATCAACTATCAAATGGAAACTTTACATAACATAATGTAAAAGGCGTTTCAAAAAATGAGTCACATCTTTCCCTCATACAACAGATCTGTAGCAGACGACTTTGAACATATTTTGTCAAAACATAGAAAATCTCTATAAATGGATGGATAACCTATGACTAAAATTGGAAAACATTGTGGCAAAAGAAGAAATTGCTCATTTTGAGCAATTTCTTCTTTAGTAACTATGTTTTTAAAAAGCCGTCTGCTGCAGAGGCGTCAGAAAGAGTCTATATGAGGGAAAGCGTTAAAGACCCTTCTTGGCAAGATATAATTTTTCATATATCACAATATCAAAATTTCATTGAAATGGATGTTTCAATTTCAAGGCAAAAATATGGACATTCTCTATAAATGAATGCACATTTATGGAATTGTGGTGAAAACATTGTGGCAAAAATTTCTGTTAGGAGAATATTTTCCAAAGGGGCCTGTTTCTGATGGGTAAAACTTTGTCTGCATTTGGGAAAGGTTTAATTAACAAATGAAATACCTGTAGTAATCTTTCGAGCTGGTAGAAATGTAGATGTAAACTTTCAAATTCTCTGCGAAAGAAATCTCGAAGTCCAAAATCAAACATTACTTTGACTAGAACACAAAACGCTTGCTCCTCTGGCATCTGAAATAAAGAACCTCTTAATTGAAAACATATTTATTGTAATGTAGTTTTACTGTAGTAATAGAGACCAAATGTTCTTATTGAGCCTCAGCATTTTAGTCTCTATTGGTCATTTGTTAGTGTGCACTATAGCATGTACAGGCATCTGACGGATGCAGATCATTTCAATTGACAGTTAGATAGATATTAAAGTAGTCCGGGCGAGATACCCTTGGTTCTCAGTTTATAGCACACTAGCCCTTTTTACTAGAAAGGACCAATGCTTGACCTCTAGTTAGGTCATAGTTTCCAGAACCTGGTCCTTAATTTGAACTCATACCTCTGGATTGACAGTCCTGTGTGTTAACCACTTTCCCTCATACAACAATTCTGCAGCAGACGACTTTGAACATATTTTGTCAAAAAATAGAAATTCTCTATAATTGAATGGATTACCTATGACTTAAAGTGGAAAACATTGTGGCAAAAGGAGAAATTGCACGTTTTGAAAGGGTTAATGGAAATTGTAGAATAAGACTTTATTTCCAACTTAAACCTTTCTTAAAACTGACAGCAAAGTTGCAGCAGACAACTTTGAAAATATCTTAGCAGAAGTGTGAAAAACTCAATTAATGAGAGTTGAATTAATAAATATAGTTATATTAAACACTGTGGCGAAAGAAGTAATCACTCATTATGATAAATTTCTTCTTTTGACAAGAGTGTTTTTCAAAAGTCATTTTCTGCTGAGGATGCATTGAGAGCGTCCATATGTGGGAAAGGATTATAGAAACAAAATATTGTAGGAAATGGACAACATTTTCACCATGAGCACTTTCCATCTTTCGCAGATTAATTTTAAAAGCCGTTCCTTACAGAAGGACATCAAACAGTACTTCAAGGAAGAAACAGGTTGATTTTATTATTGATTAGCCCCTTTTGATTCTACATGGGAAGTGTGAATCAATCATGGAAACCTATTTAACTTTTGAATTTATAGCATTTTTTAATGAATTTTGCTGCACCATAAAATCATATTACTGGTGAAATGTTCAACTTTAGGAATCTTTCAATATCATCGAACCCCCTTTCCTTTACTAAACAAGTATTTTACATAATGTCTGTGAATCGGCTGATTTCAGAAAACAAAACAATTTTACAAGTTATTGCTCCTTTTCAGGCAATATAGTTCATACTACTATCTCAAACATAAATAAATTACTCAAGGTTTTCTACTATTTTTCTTCAGATGTGTTCAATTTTGAAAATAGTATGTCACTGACATAGAATAACATAAACAGTCAACCCTGTGCCTAAGACCACCTTTGTATAACAATTCCCTGTCAATAGCAACCACTCTTTAATTTCCCAATTGCCCATTTTCTGCCAAAATGACCCTGCAGTAAAAGATTACCTGTTCTCTTCCCATGGATGGTCTTTATACACAGGTAACGGACTGTAGAATGAAACTTAATTATTTGACAGTAAAGACTGTGACCTGTCAGTAATCCAATTAATTAATCTAATTAATTTTCAGTTAACCCTTTCCCTCATACCACAATTCTGCAGCAGACGACTTTTAACATATTTTGGTCAAATATTGAAAAATCTCTATAATTAAATGGATAACCTAAAGTTGGAAAACATTGTTGCAAAAGGAGAAATTGCACATTTTGTGCAATTTCTTCTTTTGTCACTATGTTTTCAAAAAGCTGTCAGAAAGCGCCTGCATGTGGAAACATATTAAATCTCCTTATCAGGTCATGAATGGGCTCCAGTAATCAAAAGTGCAATAAAAGCAAGCCGTATTGTGTAAACTGAAAAACATAGCAACAAATTTAAATCTTTTAAATCAAAACTACAATAACAACAATAACGAATTAACTCTTTGAATTGGAACCCTTTGTGGATAGCAAATTGTTAAAAGAACACATCGACCAACTTTGGTTACCAGTTCTTAAAACAGTCATTCAACCCATTCCCTCATTACTACAATTCTGCATGGGTGACCTATGACTTAAAGTGGAAAACATGGTGGCAAATGGAGAATTTGCATGTTTCTCCTTTTGTCACTATGTTTTCAAAAAGCCTTCTGCTGCAGAGGCATCAGAAGGCGTCTATATGAGGGAAAGGGTTAATGGAACTGAAAGTTCTGAAAAACTTTCAATAAGATTGGCTGCAAAATGTGGCATAAGTGTTCAAATAATCAGATATTTGTAAAATTTAACCAAGTGACTTTTCATCCAATGTAACCCAGTAGGTTTGGATGGAGATAAATGTTCTGATGAACCCTTAAATGATTTGAAGTAAAACTAGAAATATCACTGAAGGTGATGAATACCCCCAGCTGGTGCCTGGACAATATACATATGTTTGAGAAATTCAAGGGGTCATAACTCATTTAAAACTAATTCCAGTGCAACACGTTCACAATATGCACAACTAGGCTTTGTATCAATCATTCTTGAGAAGTTATATTAAATTCTGATGAAGGCTTGCTGAGAAATGTTGTTCACAAGAAATGTCCAGAACAACGGACCGGACCGACAAGCTACTCCTATAAAGCCCCCATATACTACGTATCTGGGGGTATAATTAGGTCGCTTACTCTATTGTGCTCACAATTTCCCCCACTAAAATTTGACTTAGTGAACAAGATTTTGACAAAACATGACCTAGTTTAAAAAGGAAGGTCGAGATGAATGTTCTGAAGCTGTTCGTCAGGTAATTGTGATTATATAAACCATGAATGTTGGCTTCTATGTAATTAGGATAGAACACATATGTTTAAGGGACATAACATGATACATACTAAATGAGATTTGCAAATGAGTTATTTCCCTTTCCATGTAAAATTGTAAATATATACAATAGAACTTTAAGCAGACATTCCTCCAGTCTTGTGAAGCTAACTGTGGCATTTCACTATGAATAATTTTAGGATAAAACCTCATATGTTTAAGGGACATAAAAAGATACATACTAAATTAGATTTGCAGACGAGTTATTTCCCTTTCCATGTCAATTGTAAATACATATATATACAATAGAACTTTAACCCTTTCCCTCATATGACAATTCTGCAGCAGACGACTTTGAACATATTTTGTCCAAAAAAAGAAAACCTCTATAATTGAATGGATAACCTATGACTAAAAGTGGAAAACATTGTGGCAAAAGGAGAAATTGCTCCAAGACGAGCAATTTCTTCTTTTGTCACTATGTTTTCAAAAAGCCGTCTGCTGCAGAGGCGTCAGAAAGCGTCTTTATGAGGG
>JAUELF010228946.1:0-13801 GCA_031471495.1 Clinocardium nuttallii
AAAGAAACCAACATGTTTCTCAAACGCTTTCACCGCCGATTTTCACAAAGTCGAATCTACCATGAATGGTAGTCTAACAGACAATTTGGTAAAATTGAATGTCTAACTGGCTAACGTTATGAGCTGTCTCACCTGAATCTGCAATGTTTGCAAACGACTTTATTTGTCTTTTACATCGAAAGGTTTAAACGAGTACATGTTATACCATTATCATTATGCATCTTCACCTTACGTTTCATAGGTGATATGAACGAAGTCAAGTTTCTAACAAAATGAATGTTGTTTTATAACAACCTATAACAATATACCGATCTTATACAAATTGGGAAATTATTTGCGGAGGAATTTGATGCATTGCTCAACCATTGACAGACGCGTGTGTGACATAGAAGACTCAACGTTACTTTCTTTTCTACATCGACGGTGTGATTCTCCTGTCTCCGTCGTATTGGAGAATATACCAAATCGCGAGAATAATATACCAAATCGCGAGAATAATATTTCACGTCAAACATAAAATTACACATACAATTGAAAATTCATATGTGAAATAAAAAGATATATTCTTTAACGACGAAATAAACACCCGACCCCATTTGACTACAACACGGACACTCTAACTCTGTTCCTGTTAAATTCTCATACCTAATTGTTGACATCATCATACAGTGTGAATGTGTGGTATAGTTTCAAAATGTATGTGCAATAACAAGTGAATAAAGTCTTATACACACGATAGTGTGCGTTGCATGTTACACGATTAACTATTTTTTCCACATACTAACCGAGCAATGCATATTCATATCACACTGCACGGAAGGTCGTCATGAATAAGATATACACTGGTAGCAGATGGCTGGGTATGGCGAGACTATATTGATCCTGGACACCTTCATATATACACTGGTAGCAGATGGCTGGGTATGGCGAGAATATATTGATCCTGGACACCTTCATATATACACTACTTGGTCCAATTCCACCAACCTTACTTAGCTTTAGGTAATACTTAAATAGTTCAAAGCATATTTCATATTTTTGTTTTCCTAAAAGTTCGTAAAACATGGATGATGGAATGTGTTTAAGTAAATGACAAAGTTGACAAAAAAGTAACCTTATTGACTAAAAAACCAATTGTTACGAAATGAAATAGTTTTGCCTTTTTATTGGGAAAACAACAATTAGGAAATACGCTCTTAAGTACATGTATATAAGTATTACTTTGCGCTTAGTATCGTCGTAGGAATTGGGGCTGTTCTCAAAAATAAGAAGACACGGTGTAGTACTCACTCATAACGTGTCTCTTGTCAAATACAGTTATACACACCGCTGTGGTGTATTAAGTTATTAACACACCGAGCACTTGGGCGAGTGTATGCCGAATCAATCAATCATATTTGCTGATTTTAACTAGCACTGGTCGACTTTTCGATGTAAACGTGTACTCCGAGTACGCCCAATATGCTTCTCTTTCTCAGCAATAGACGCGCATACTGGCCTGTACGAGGATGGCTGTAAGTGGATGCCGTACCCATACCGTCAACATCTCAAGGCCTCCATGATGGATTTCCAATTTATAAAAGAGGTTAGTGGGTCATTAAGTCACATCTTATATCTTATTCTTTGAACATTAAATCGGGAAATATATTAAGTCATGTTTCGGCGACACAATGGGTAGCGAGCGCATTTCTTGGTGTATAGAGATTGAGACCTTTTTATGTCGACACTAACCAAATGGATAGCAAGTTATTTGTTTTTACAGATTGAGACACTTTGTGGCGACACTAATCCAAAATGAATGGACCTATTAGTCTTTATTAAGATTGAGACATTTTATGACAACACTATTCCAATATGAATAGCAAGTTATTTGTTTATTAAAGATTGAGATATTCTGTAACAACACTTATCCAAAATAACTGGCACAATAGTTTTGTCACGACACTTTCCAAAATAAATGACACCTTTGTTCTTTATAAAGATTGAGACATTCTGTGTGGCGACACTATCCAAAATGAAGGGCACATAGTTCTTTATTAAGATTGAGACATTTTGTGGCGACACTAATCCAAAATGAATGGCACATTAGTTCTTTATATAAATTGAGACATTTTGTCACGACACTAATCCAAAATGAATTGCACATTAGTTCTTTATATAGATTGAGACATTTTGTAGCGACACTAATCCAAAATGAATGGCACATTAGTTCTTTATAAAGATTGAGACATTCTGTGTGGCGACACTATCCAAAATGAATTGCACATTAGTTCTTTATATAGATTGAGACATTTTGTGGCGACACTAATCCAAAATGAATGGCACATTAGTTATTTATATAGATTGAGACATTTTGTGGCGACACTAATCCAAAATGAAGGGCACATAGTTCTTTATTAATATTGAGACATTTTGTGGCGACACTAATCCAAAATGAATTGCACATTAGTTCTTTATATAGATTGAGACATTTTGTCACGACACTAATCCAAAATGAATTGCACATTCGTTCTTTATATAGATTGAGACATTTTTTGATGACACTGATTCAAAATGAATTGCACATGTGTTGTTTATAAAGATTGAGATAATCTGACGACACTAAATTCAAAATGAATATCAAATTATTTATTGTTTAACGATTGATACACTTTGTGGCGACAAAATCCAAAATAGAAAGCAAATTATTTGTTTTTTTTAAAGACTACACTGCCAGAATGAATATCATTTTTGTTTTTAAAGATTGAGATATTTTCTGAAGACACTACCCAAAATGCATAGCAATTTTTAATTTTTATTTTAAAGATTGATATATTTTGTGACGACAGACGGACACTACCCAAAGTAAATAGCAAATAATGTGTGTTTTAAAGATTGAGGTATTTTATGACTACACTATCCAAAATGGATGTCAAATGATTTGTCTTTTAAAGATTGAGACATTTTGTGACGACAATACCACGAGTAGAGAAACGATACATAACTACGAGGCGCCAAGCAAACACAACCGATTGTGCGACCATCGGAGCGTGTGGGACATTATCCAAAACACTGCTGATTTTACTGGCGGAATCAACCCGGCGGTGACCGTTGCAGCGTCCCAACTGACACCAACTTTTAGAATAGTGAAAGCAGCAACCAGAAAACGTCGTGCCGCCATAGCCATCGATGCATCTGTCATGGAAAGGGCAAGTAGTATCAAAATAGATAATTAAATTTACCTATAACCTTTTACCTTTCTACGACATCTTTTTTGTCCTGGTGGCCTCTTTGATAATTTGTTTTGACTCCGCTTCATGTCCATAGAAAATCGTGTAATCCTTATCGGACCGAAAGCGGAAGTGGAATAAGGATGTGTTCAACTGAAACAATATAAAATTAAGACGTACATTAGTAAAATCAATTTGCATGAGTTATTTAAGCCATAAAGTATATATCAAAAATAAAACCCAAAAGAGTTTAAGTAAAAGACCCTCCTTTTTCCTTTGCGGTAATTTTTCTTTTACTATAACGCAAGACATGCTCGTCAGCATAAAGTAGAACATTTCAGCGGCGCTCCAAAACAACCAACCGTAACCCTTTCCCACATACAACACATCTGCAGCAGACGACTTTGAAAACGTCGATGCAAAAGCACAGAATACCTCTTTAAAGGAAAGAACAATATTCATAATTAAATAGACATGAATACACGGTGTGACAAAAGAAGAAATAACACGGTGACAACAGGAGAAATTGCTCGTTTTGAGAATTTTCCAGATCAGGTAGCGCATTTGGTCGAAATTGTCTGTGTTTGAAGATTACCGACACTTATAAAAATGTTTCATTTGTTACTTTTATGACTTAGGAAGGTTTTGAGAAAACACTGACTGAACTCGGACGTCTGAATCGAGAGACAGATCGACATTCCGTCCCGTTGTCTATAGTATACGTGAAGAACGAGGCCATTCTGGAACACTCTGTAGACACCGTTGATGACATCGGTGTGTTGAAGTCAGAGTTGCTGTCTACAGACACGCGCTTACCTACCTGTCGAGAGGTATTGTGTTATCGTTATATTTGTAAAATACTGAACGTAACTTTATGAACCAGGAAATGGCTTGGATAAACTGTCCTGCTTACTTACATATTTGTAATGATGTAAGAGACAGATCAAGTTTCAAGTTTCAAGTTTATATTATTCGGCATATAAAGTTATTTTACATCGCCGTAAACATACATGACAGATAACAAATAAACATATATACAATGTGTATATATACAATCGAACCAGTGCTAAATACCACATTGGCATAGCAATGCTGTGTCTATAGCTATCATACTTTAAGGTTCTAAAATACTCATTTTCTGTATAAATGACCCTGCAATTAGAACCACCTGTGAATTGAAAAAAACCCAGATTGTTCACTTCCCACGGGTGGTCTTTAAAGACAGGTTTAACTGTACACGGGGTTTTCATTCAGTCGAGAAGTCCGACTCCGGTCGGCCTCATGCCATTCATATGATTGCTGTTATGCCACAATTTCGCTTTCACAAATGCAGATGCACCTTTTGACCAATCAGTAACAGGTGACTTTTGAAAATATTGTAATGTTTGGCGTTTTTCGCCTGTAGCATTTCGTTGTATGTTGGAAAAAGGCTTGATGTATAAGACTTGAACCGAAATAAGTAAGACGACAACTTTAATGTCATACAAAAATGCCACGAAATACGACAACAGACGTTCGAGACTTCTTCTCTGTTCGTATACAAACTGGTAGCAATGGGAGTGTTTGTCCATCCGTCTTTCCGTACGTTATCCCATCTGTTAGAACATACACGAGAAGACTTTAATGGTAATAATGGCTGCCCTCCTTGGCGTACAGTGTTGCTGGATTAGCATAACGAATGCCGGGCTGGTGTCACGATTAATGAATAAATGAACCAGTAGTATACAGGTAACTTACCCAGCAAACGCCGTGATATAATTGAAGAAAACAACAAACAATTATTCAATCAATCAATATATGTTTGTCAGCTGGGAACCTCTTGAGATCTGTTATGACCTAAACAACCGACTAGACAAGTTCTCTTTGATCGTAAATGTCGTCAGGACTATTTTTTCTGCAGCCACGGGGTACACGCTTCTCTAAATTAATAGAAGACAGAAAATACTCGGTCGCAAAACATTCACGAATAGAATAATTGTTTGTTTCGGTGAATGGTCGACATTTAATATATACATCGGACACTTGTTTAACCCCCTTTCCGACATACAACGAATATGCAGTAGACGACTTTGAAAACATAGTTACAAAAACCTGAAAAATATCCATAAAAGATAGCTTAATTGTGAAATAAAGTTGAAAACGTTGTGGCAAAAGGTAAAATTGCTCATCAATGTTTTCAAAACTCTTCTGCTGATACTGCGTCTGCAGGTGGGAAGGATTAAGAGCAGACAATACCGTTGTAAATCACAAAAGGGTCAATCGATCAAACGGGTTCTAATTCGTATTATAATGTTTATTTCCTCCAGATGTCACAACTGAAAGATTACCATGATGATCTTAAATTAATATGTGTCGACCAATTACAGAACAATCATCCAGGTATGTTTCTAAGTATTATAAGTTATTTTTGCAAAACGGTAGTTATACTTTTGTAGCTATTTCGGTGTTTGTCTTTCTGTAATATACTTGTGTTTTTAGTTTTTACCTTTCGAACTACTCGAAGAAAAGTTTATTGACACCCGAGAATATCTGACAAACACATCGTATTAGACAAAGCTTAAACCCTCTGCCTGTAAACAAGTCTTATTATTTTCAAATTGTTGGTGATCAATACCGTTTTCAACAATTTTAAGTTGTATCACGGCTTTTCCTGGGTAAATAACCAGTACTACTGGTCCATTTATCCTGACACCTGTCGTAATGCTAACCCCGCAACGCTGAGCGCCAAGGAGGGCAGCCATATTACCACCATTAAAGTCTTCTCTTTTTATTTCTAACAGATAGGATAACGTACGGAAAGACGGCTGGACACACACTCCTGGACAAATTGCGCCATGCAATTTTCACTGACCCAGCATCACAGCAGTCCTTCACAGTGGTATGTCGAAATTCTGTCCGCAAACAAGTATACAGTTGACGTCGCTATCTCGATATCGCACTGAGCTCATATATATTTCACATAAGAAGTCGCATTGTAATGGTTTTGTAGAAGAAAAATTAATTATACAATATTTAATGACCTTTTTCAAACGTTTTCTTGAAATTTTTAAAGTCCTTCTCTGCATATTTTTATATGTGGAAAAGGGTTTGAGGAAATAGTTTTATATTTTAAAAAAGTTTGATAAAGTCGACCCTCGTACTCATATATAGGACTCTGGAAGTACAAAATTGTGTTTAAGACAATGGTGTCTCATAAGCCAATATTGGCTGGCTGTTCAATATGGGTAACACTATAATACACCAACATTTGACTTTACTTGACTGTTCATGGTTCTGTTGGAGAACTATATTAATTATTTTTATTTTCAGATTAAAAGAGAAGATTATTTAACAGGTGCTGGAGTAAGCCAACCAGACACAATACATGCTGATGGTTCCTTACAATCAAACTTACATTTAATATTTCACTATGAGGAATCAGTTCCAGTAATCACACTTCAATCACCATCTGGACTACTGCTAACGTTACAACATGCCGATGTTCATGAGGATTTGAAGGAAATCGCTTTTATACGTCGGACTGAAGTAAGCTAATATTTTTTGTTCACAATACCTCAAGTGTACCGTTGATCGTGATAATACTTTTAGGTTCAGTTGAAAATGACTGGGTTCTGCGAAACATGTTTTTGTTTCAGTGAAAACTTACTGAAACATACTGGGTGCCGCGAAACATGTTTATGTTTCAGGGGGAAATTACTGAAATATACTGGGTTTCGCGTAAATGTATCTGATTCAGTAGAAAATTACTGAAACATACTGGGTTCCGCGATATATGTATCTGTTTCAGAGAATACATACTGAAACATACTAGGTTCCGCGAACGATGTATCTATTTCAGTGGAAAATTACTGCAATAAACCGGGTTTAACAGTGTCTATTAAACGCAGTATTGAATATCTGGCAATATCGTGTCCATTATTTGATTGTTTGTATCAATTCATTTTAATTAGCATTAATTAATTGATTAACATTAAAGGCTGATTAGATTTGTTATTTTCAGCAAATTGGACATGCAAGCCTTTTTAAGCTATTGAATTAAGTACAGTGTTGTGGCATACCATGATGCACTCTTAATCTTCATTAAATGTGTTTCAAAGACAGAGGTCTCAAGAACTTATTGTAATATATTTGTCAATTGATAATAAAACCAAAAAAAGGTTAACTGAAGGTTGTACTCGACGTACATATGATGTTCTCTGTTTTGTAGCCAGGTGAATGGTCATTCAACATTATATCACGTGACAATCAAACTGTTTCAATGATGGTGACGGCGAATGCGGAAGGTGCAGACAACTTAGATATCAGACTAGTTCTAGACAAACCGGAAAACAGTTCGCCTTACATACGGTTGTTTGTTG
The DNA here is from genome assembly GCA_031471495.1 of Clinocardium nuttallii. NCBI lineage: Eukaryota > Metazoa > Mollusca > Bivalvia > Cardiida > Cardiidae > Clinocardium > Clinocardium nuttallii. The sequence continues at coordinate 7,568 of JAUELF010228946.1, forward strand.
ACGTAACCCAATTCCATCACCCAGTTGTCGGTTTAAATGTAACAGCATCAATCGAAACGCCGTCAGGTGATCGAAAGTGGTTACAGCTTTTGGACAACGGTGTAGGTAGGTAGACTGAATTATTGTTTAGCAGGATGAATGTCCAAAGTTTGACTTACTATAGTTTAGAAATTCACTTTTTCGCGAATGCTTGTTTTTCGCGAATGCTTGGTTGAATATGCCAAATCAAGAGAAATATATATCCTGCCAAACAGAAATTCGTACATAAAGTAAAAACAAAAATTGACAACCGTATTGAACGAGAAGATGGGACCCCATCTTTTATAAGAAAATGTAGCACTTTTTATTCTAAAAACAACAACACGTTTCTCTTTAAAAATAAAAAATAGAATAATAATCATTATATAGAAATAATGATAATGGTAACTATGATGATGATGCTATTGACGAATAATGAATATTAATACAAATTATAAAAATAATAATAATAAAACAACGAAAGTAAATATTTAATTATATGTCACAACTTAGGTGCTGACATGTTGAAAGATGATGGTGTGTACTCTCGTTATTTCACACAAGTTCGAGAACTAGGACATTATCACGTGACCATGGCCGTTTTTGGGCGTAAAGGACAAGTATATAGAAAAGAAGAAGGTTTTGACGACATATTTGAGGACATGTTTGACGATCAGATGACAGAATTTGGTAAGTGATGTGTCACATGAGCGATGTACAAATCAAACCGTGGATGATGCAGGCAATGGAACGATCGAACTGATAGCAGAATGGTCGGTGTAATAACATTCTCGAGCTGCGTTCGGCTATTCGGGTTCTGTTTTAGCGTTAGGTTAGGTTAGCCTGTGCATACCCATACTCACCAGAGTATTCATCGTACGTCTATTTGTAATATAGCGTCTGGTTCAACTTCTGACAAAGGTTAGGTAGACCACGCTCATGCATCGTCAAATAACGAACCCCCTATAACATTAGACGTAAATAAGGGAGTTGTTCATGCCACTCTTTTGTGACCAGTGTATATGAAATCACTCTGCGCCTTCGAGCAATCTGAATCTGGATCGGAACTGGTCGCTTATCAGTTATCGAAGCATTCGCGAAACCTCTGGCATGCAGTAAAAATATATGATTGATGTTCAAACTGACCATCTAAGATTGATGTTCGGAGAGCATGTCTCATTTGATGTATATGTTTAGTTTTTCGGCGTGTAGCATCTCCCTGATGGCATCACAGGGCATCATACCATTGGTTATACTCCATTTGATCCATTTCACGAGAGAACCAAATATAATGGACTCTGCGTAATGTTTCGACCAGGATGATTCTATGCAGTCCGCACAGGCTAATCCGGGCCGACACATTCCGTCTCAGGGGGATAGAGGTAAAGAGTAATAATTTCTGAAACAGAAACTCCACAGGAGGCGAAAAACGTCTGCCCGTATTAGACTGCGCGGCATGCTTAGGCTGATCCGGGTCGATACTTCAATAACAATATTGATTCAATGCTAACAGTCCTAGTGTACGTTTCTTTGTGTCACCAACACTGTTTAACGCATGTATTCCGCAAGGCATATATATACTACATATTTTACATGTTTTGCTATGTTAAGGTAGAAAAGAACGTTGTATATCAATATTGGGGTGCATGCATGTTAAGGTTTACCTTGAATAACATTTACTACTTTGGTTATTTAAAGATATACATATATATAGCAAGAACAGTGTGTCTTCGTATTTATTTCAGGTCTGCGTGATGTTCAGAAATATGTGAAACGATCCCAACTCGATGGAACTATACAACGTCACATTGGCGGACAGAGTATTTACACTGCCACTCATGATGTCAACGTCTCTGACGGGAAGGACGTAATACCTCCATTTAAAATTACGGATCTTTCCGTTCAGAAACACATGCTGTATATAAATCAAGTAATATTGAAGTTTACAGCACCAGGGGACGATTTGGATACGAATACAGGTAACGATCCACTATTCCAATTATTAATAACGAGGAATTTTGTTTTCGTCCTTTTTTTAATAGAAATATTCGGATTGTCTTACTGTCAGTTCATCTACTTGGTTCTTTAACTGGCACATTGTCAGAGTCTTGACCTCGTTATGGATGATGCCGACGGATACCACCTGGTACAATATTGACACATACAATGCAAGCCTTCATGATGCTGTACCTGTCGTAAAGCTTCTGACTAACTGACCGACAATGAGTCGAGCAGCGACAGCTCAGTTTGTACACGCCTTACTACAAGGGTTATCTATCTATGGTCGCAGGTTAAAATTACATGAATTCCGGTGATTAACAATCGTAAATGTGCCTGTCTTCATTTATTTGTCATACACTAATGGCCTTGCAGTCTCTGTGGGAATGCAGCCTATTGCACGAGACAAGTGTTTTGTAGAGAAGGTCTACAACGGTCCGATGATCGAGAAACACATGACTGTTATAATATATATCCTAATATCCGCCCTGGCCGAGTGGTTAGCGCCGGGGATTTGGAACCGGGTTCGATCCAAAGTCGCGACGCGACGGTCATGTTTGAAGTGCCCTTGTGCAATGCATATTTCCTAATATAGTACTGCTTTTTTACCCAGAAATTATGAATAAGTGAACTGTCGCCGTGATATAACTGAAATAATGTTGAAAACGGCGTAAAACCCGAATCAAACAATAAAACAAACATCCTGATATAACTACTGCAATACTTTAGACACATTTAGTGCATCTCAAATCAATTAAACAAACCGACAGTCAGTGTATGAATCCCATCTTCCCATTTATGTCTTATGTATCTATTCAATCTGCAATCAACTGAGTGCATTTGTCTTTACTGTTATAGTTTGTGATGATGCACATTAGATGTGGTGCATTCTGTAAATCTTTATTTCACATCAATTGAGAAAGAGCATTGCTTCAATAAAACCAACTTTTGTTTATACAAGAGCTGACTTTACTTCCGTACTATCTATATAAGACCGACACAAGTGCGGTAGGTCGAGAATTCTATCCCCGGTCGGGTCCTACCAAAGACTTTATAACTCGTAGAAGTGGCCTCATTACGACTGACTGGCTGGTGTCAGGATAAATGGACCAGGAGTACTGGTAATTTACCCAGGAAACGCCGTGATAAAACACTCAATCTTTGTTAAGCTTTAAACCGGATGTAGAAAGCCTCTTAACTAACTGGTCTAGTTCTACAATGGTCACTTATACCGTACCTCTTTCCAACAAACTACAAAGCCTCTTAACTAACTGGTCTAGTTCTACAATGGTCACGTATACCGTACCTCTTTCCAACAAACTACAAAGCTTCAGCAGACGACTTTGAAACTGTGGAAAATCTCTTTTTAGCTTAAAATTTATAATAAGTTAATAAAGTAGGAGACATTGTGGCCAATGGGGCAATTGCTCACCATGAGCATTTCTCCGTTTACTGCAAAGACACCAGAAAGTGTATGTAGGTAGGAAGGGTTGAATTAAGTCGAGAAGCTGACACTTCTCCAGCTTAACGCGAAGCTCGAACCCGGACTTATCCTAACCAGGGAACGATAACTCTATACTTTATTTATCCGTTTTACATTATAGATCCCGGAAAACTTTATACTTTATTTATCCTTTTTATCCTTTTCATATCCCGGAAAATTCTGCACTTTATTTGTCCATTTTATATTATATATCCTGGATGACTGCACTTTATTTATCCTTTTTATCCTTTTTATATACCGGAATACTCTGCACTTTATTTATCCATTTTATATTATATAATTTTTGACAAGTGTAGATTAAGTTATGTCATTGTATACCCTGCTATTTAACCTAAGATAGCTGTGATTTTCAAAACATATAACGTTTTTGGCACTAATATATGATGATCTGAATAAACATTTGTCGGAAATTTGTTTTTGTTTTTCTAGTGGTTTTCTAGTGCATGCGTCTAAATTTCGTATTTCAGTGTCTTCATATGAAGTCTATATCGGTGAAAACCTAGAAAGCAGAGATATACCACAATTCATAGCATATACACAGACTTCCGTATACAAAGGTCAAGGTCAAGTTTTAAAGAAAATTTACAACTCGACTGCAGCCGCCATGGAAATGGAACTCATTGTCTGTGCCTACCCTAGGTCAAAGTCGTCGAAAACGTTTGTATTTGGGGTCGTCGGTGTGGACCAAGCGGGGAATAGAGGAAAAGTATCGAACATTTTAACTGTTTGAAACAGTTTGTGATCCGTTGTTGCTGATCCGCAGAGTCGCGTCTGGAGAGTTACCGTGGCGCGAAATCAGACCAAACTATTTATCTAAACATATACTGGATCTGACTACACTGTATAGAGGGTCATCTCAAACTGAACATATACTGGATCTGACTACACTATATATAGGGTCATCTGAAACTAAACATATACTGGATCTGACTACACTGTATATAGGGTTATCTCAAACTGAACATATACTGGATCTGACTACACTGTATAGAGGGGTCATCTCGAACTGAACATATACTGGATCTGACTACACTGTATAAAGGGTCATCTCAAACTGAACATATACTGGATCTGACTACACTATATAGAGGGTCATCTCAAACTGAACATATACTGGATCTGACTACACTATATATATATATAGGGTCATCTCGAACTGAACATATACTGGATCTGACTACACTGTATAGCGGGTCATCTCGAACTGAACATATACTGGATCTGACTACACTATATAGAGGTCATCTCAAACTGAACATATACTGGATCTGACTACACTGTATAGACGGTCATCTCGAACTGAACATATACGTTTAAATAGTTTATACAATTGGAGCGCTCGGCAATCGCTGTTTCCTTTTCTAGTACACACATATCGTTGATATCTAACGATTTTATAGGCGATTTTGATTTGTTAGAGCAGAGGTCAATCTTAGACGACCTTTAATAGTCAGTCAGGGTATACGAGCGTTTTCTACTGCAGCGAAGCTTAGGTCTGGTCTGATATTGCATATTCGACGATACATTTGGCGTTTAATGTCCTTTTTAAACTCTCTGATTCTTTGGAAGAGAAAAAGTATTGTGATACTCTTGGAGTCATCGTCGTATCCTGCGTTGACTACGTCGTCACACAACTTTAACCTTACCTCATAACTCAAAAACCCGTACAACATTTTCAAATGAAACTTGGTACGCATGTCGATACCAAGTCACATAACTCTGGCTTAAATAATTATTCCGTAATGCCCCTTTTTCGACTTTAAAAAAGCAGACATTCGCTTGCGGCGCTCTTGTTTTTCTCTTAAGTTGCATCGCTGATTACTTTTCACGTAGACGCCCATTTTATGCTATGGAACGACTGTGCGGATGTGTATACAAGTCTGAGTATTTACTGTGAAAAGGCAACAGTGCTCTAAATCGCTTGTCACAACTCAACTAATTTCTTCTGTTCATACAATTGTTGTATATTAAACTTATTATAATGTCTGTTAATGTTTTGCTTTTACTATCGCATTCCTGTACATTGGTAGAGAGTCTTTTTATGTGTCCTTAAACAATATGACGGTACGGTACACAATATGTATTGTCATACATAGTGTTGAAATTGCAGTGAAAGAAATTGCAGAAAAAATATATAAGTAATCTCACATATTATTTCACACATCCTAAGCTGAGACGATTCTTTTTGGCACCTACAACATAGGTTATAATACGAGCTAACAGAGATATCGTTGAAGCAACCCTGTTTACCCTTCATTACATAATTCTCTGAAGAGCACAGAACCACAGTTGAGCCGTCCCGTGAGAAAACCAATATTGTAGACTCGTTGCGTTAAGTATCGATCCGGATCAGTCCTCGCGGACTGATCCCGACCGACACATTTCATCTCAGGGGAATAGAGGTTTAATTCCTGAAACAGAAAATCCATAGGAGGCGAAAAGTTTCTATCAGGATGATCCTGCGCAGCATGCTTAGGCTGATCTGGGTCGATACTTTACGCAGAGTCCACAATGTTGGTTTTCTCGAGGTACGGCTCAAACTTGATTTTTGCGAAACATATTCAGTTTTCAGTGTCCTACTTAAACCTAATTTATTTTCGAAATTCGTGTATTGACAAATATTTTAAAAACCTTATATAATCAAAGCACTATATAGTGCTGACGGCCTGGGGGCTGTAGGTAAAGAGGAAAAGAAGGGGAAATGTGAAAGGAAA
>JAUELF010228957.1:0-13799 GCA_031471495.1 Clinocardium nuttallii
AATGAAGGGATACTTTTTTAGCTCACCAGAGCACGAAGTGCTCAATGTGAGTTTTTGTGATCGCCTTTTGTCCGTCGTCCGTCGTTCGTCGCCAACATTTGCTTGTTAACACTCTAGAGTCAACATTTTGCATCCAATCTTCATGCAAGATTATCAGAACATATATCTTCATCAACTCTAGGCCAAGTCTAAACTGGGTTATGTGGGGTCAAAAACTAGGTAAATAGGCCAAATTTGAGGAAAATCTTATTAACATTCTAGAAGCCACATTTTTGGTTTGAGCATGCTGAAACTTTGTCGAAATATTTGTAATAGTGATATATATAGGCCAACTTCGAATATGGGCCATGTACGGTCAAAAACTAGGTCATTAGGTCAAATTTAAGGAAAATATTGTTAACACTCTGGAAGCAACATTTTTTGCTTGAGCATGTTGACACTTTGTCAGAATGTTTGTCGTAGTAATATATAGGCCAGGCTCAAATATGGGTCATGTCTGATACACACTAGATCCCTTTTTCAAATTTAAAGGTCATGGCCGGTCAAAAACTAGGTCACTAGGCCAAATTAAAGGAGAATCGTGTTAACACTACGGACGCCACATTTTAAATATGAGCATGTTTAAACTTTGTCAGAATATTAGCCTTGATAATATATTGGCCAAGTTCAAATATGGGTCGTGTCTGACTAGGTCACTATACACAAGTTAAGGAACATCTTATTAACACTCTGGAAGCCACATTTTGTGCTTGAGCATGTTGCAAACATTGTCAGATTGTTTGTCTTAGTAATACCTAGGCCAAGTTCGAATGTAGGTCATGTTTGGTCAAAAACTAGGTCGCTAGGCATAATTAAAGGAACATCTTGGTAACACTCTGAAAGCCGCATTTTAAACTTGAGCATGTTGAAACTTTGTTAAAAAGTTTGTCTTGGTGATATCTAGGCAAAGTTTGATTATTGGTCATGTCTGATAAAAAACTAGGCCACTAGAACAAATTAAAGGAAAATCTTGTTAACACTCTAGTAGCCACATTTTGGGCTTGAGCATGTTGAATCGTTGTCAGAATATTTGTCTTGAAGATATCTAGGCTAACCTCGGCGATGGGTTTGGTCAGGTAAAAAACTAGGTCAATAGGCCATATTGTATTAAAATCTTGTTAACACTATCAATATTGCATTTTGACTTGAGCAGCATGCAATTTTGTCAGAAAGTTTGTCTTGATAATAGAAAGAGTCAAGTCTTAAACAGCCCATTCTCAGGTGAGCGATCCAGGGCCTCATGACCCTCTTGTTTTAATTTATGTTTGATTTGTTTTCATGTATTTAATATAATAAGAATTATATAGAGACTATAATCAACATACCTTTTCAAAGATAAGAATATAATTCACGAGCCGTCTTGTGGCAAAACTCCTTTGTATATTTTAGCTTTACAAAGGTGTATCAAATATTGGATTAAACCTATTAAAAAAACAGATGTTTGATATTTTAAAGAAGTTTATAACATATTGAAATATTGTGATGAGCTAGGAAATTCTAATTGGGTGACACAAGTAGAAAATAGTCTCTATGAATGGTTTTGGTTATGTTTAGGAGAGTCAACATATCACTAATACTACTTCTTTCCTAACGTCTTATGAAAGAAAATTAAGGGAATAATTCATTCAAACCTGGCATGATTTTTGTTCAAGTTCAATAAACTTTGTCTTTTTAAATATTGTAAACCTAATGTTTGTGTTGAATAGAACTTTAAAGTAGTATCCCTAGCTTTAGAAAGAGTTTTTCTTCATTCAGATCTTCATCACATCACAGGCGTCCGAATTTCTATTACAGCCCAAAATGCGGAAAATACAAATAACCTCGTTAAAATTCTCAAAAAATCTCTCTGTATTGTCTATACGCTATGATAAGATGATCGTAAGATAATTTGGGAATCACACACGTGTAACTTTAAATAGCCCCTCTATACGTCCATACAGTGTTATAATAAAGACAAATATGTGAGATATGTACTTTACTTAATGTGGTTGAAACGGAGTATCATTTCCTGTTTCAATGTATAAAATACTCTCAATTGAGACTTTTATTCTATAGTTATGCCACTAGAATTTTGCCAGACGTTTTAGATGTACCATTTGCCAAACGACTGAATTATATGCTGACAGATAAAATACTAAGAAATCTGCTTTATATATATACAAAATTATTATAAGAAAAGATCTGAAATAGTTTACCCCATTTAATTATGTTTAATATTTACGCATAATATCATATTATCTCTTATTACCACATCTTATTAGTATTTATAGTGATTGATGTCTAGTGACTCATAAGCCATTTTTATGGCTGGTTAATACGCCTAATATATACAATACTTACTAACAAATGTGAATCTTAAACTGTTGTATTATTAAATTGTATGTACAACTTGTATTACGTGTCACTTTAATAAAATATAAAGCTAAAAGTAAATGACAAGGTGTGCAACGGCATTTCACCCTCTTGTTCGATTCGGGCAATAATTTCAACAGAAAAACGTCTAAACCGACCCGGTCTCAGGTAGAGACAGGTTCATAATTGATTTTTCTCCTGATCCACCATATCAAAATTAGCCAACCGACCAAAACGCCGGCGTGTTTAAGCTAAATGTTCATTATGTTCAGAAATTCGCTTCGTTCCCGACCGCCATGCGCTGACGCCACACTGATCACGTTCCGCAGCGAATATTAAACGCAAAATAACGCGCTTTGTTAGAATATTGTACCAGAGCAATTTTTGTAGGGGTTGGCGTCTAATAATGTTTTTTCCAAAAATAATATTATTCATCAGAAACACGGTATTTATGTGTACGTTTTTGGAAGAAGAATAACAAATATTTGTTATACCATGTTTCTTATCCTAGTTTTATTATTCTACCGCTGCAAGATGTTGCAAATTGTGACGTCAGCGCATGGCCGTTTTTCTTCACTTGATCAGATCGTTGTTCACGCCTATTCGACTGTTGCAAGACTGTCACACAACAGTCGTTGGTCACTCGTGGGACGTTTGCGTGTCCATCTCCCGACTATATAACAAGGTCCGGTTTGTTGCCTGCCATTTTCTCTCGAGACTTTTCAGTTGAAAAATCTGCCCGATTTTGACATTCGTCACTAACTGTTTGCAAATGTAATCAAAGTGTGTGTATTCAGCATGCATACCAAGAAGAAAAAAACAGCAAGAGAAAGTTGGTTGGCTAATGTGTACCAGAGAGAGGAGTCCCTACCCCAACCTTATAACTGTGATGTCACCGATGACGACTCTGTGACTGCCGGTGACCTGCTAATGACGTCGAGGCGGAGAGTGAGGATAAGGCTGCAGGTACTAGGAGTGACGCTGTCCCCAATGGAGCGAAGAAGGCTGTCGGATACAAGGCAAAGCCAAGGAGAAAGAGCACGACCGACGACGACGGCGGCACTGTCATCAACATCGCCCGACCAGAGGACTTCTCCGACGAGCAGGAGTTGACAATCGTGATCTGGGTCGAAGATAACGAGATCATCAGCAAAGACTTAAAACACAAAGGAAAGAAGGACAGGATATTCACGGAATTTAGGGTGATAATTCGTTTGAGTGGTGAGTGTATATTTCATAGCTTTCATTTGTAAACTCACTTTACCCTGTTAATATGTGTACCAATTTGTACCATTTTATGGATAAAATATGGACTTTGCCAGTGTGTAAAATGTGTTTCTTATGTTGTGTTGTCGCAGGGATAAGGATAGACTAATGGTACAAATGTATGCGGTCCTCATACGGGCGTACCAAGAAAGAGTTTCAGAAGAGCGACAATGCCAATGTTAGTCCTGAAGTACAGGGCGGATTGGATCTGGAAACAAATGGCCCTCCTTAAGCCCAGTGTAAGGAACAAGACCCGGCGTCATCATAAGCAGGGTAAGCATTTCAAAGAATGATAACTCTTTGTTATGGACACTAATAAAGTTATTGTGTTGTATATAATATTCAATTTCCACACTCTGTTTTATAGGTGCAAGACTCCCTGGCTGCCTGACTCCCTGCCCTGACACAGCAGATGGATCATGCAGCCATCTTGGGGGAGTCCCTCGTCATTAGTGCCCGGAGACCACCGTTAAACATTTCCTAGCGATACCATATGACAGTCGTAGGAAATTCGTTAGAATGCTTAACTTAAACATCCTCTTCTGGTACCCACGACAAAATATTTATCGCACGACAGCTACAAGACATGGATAACACAAACAATCGTCGAGCAAAAAGATCCATGTACAATTTTGCCTCACGATGGCAAGTTGATGCCACGATGCCATGATGCTCAATTTGACGTAGGACTGTCTTGCGACGACCCCCGATAACCCACGATTTGTCCAAATTTCATGTTGTGTCGTGGCATAAAATGCGTCGTCGGTTCTTGTGATCGAGGTTTTACTAACTATAATATTTCTGGATAAATGTTATAAACTAAAAAATAATAAAATAGTTTGTCTAAACGGAGCATTATATCCGAAATGTTTTATAGTGTTTAACAGTATTAAACGTTTAAACGTAAGTTGTATACTCAAAGAGTTTGGTAAGCATTCAGGTTTATATCTAAATATCAGTAAGACAGAAGGAATATGGATTGGACGCTCTAAATACAGTGAGTTAAAAGTAGGTGGGATAAAATGGTCAAAGGAAGTAAAGGCTCTAGGAATATATTTTGGAAATGAAAAAATAAAATGTGAAAACCTTAACTGGGAAAGAAAATTAGAAACATTTTCAAATATTATTATAATTCGGAATAAAAGAAATTTGACTTTTTATGGAAAAATTACTGTTATCAAATCCATCCTCTTGCCGAAATTTACATATCTAATGCAATCCGCGGTTGTACCACAACACGTTGTTTACAAACAAAAATAATACGATGTTTTACAACTTCTTATGGAGAATAGCAAACGAGAAAAAATTAAACGTGCAACATTGATAAATGACAAATATTCCGGAGATCTAGACATGATTAATTTGGATTCGTATATACAAATGCTTAAAATTAAATGGGTCAAACATCTCATACACCAAGATGACGCTTACTGTAAAATATTCCACGGTACTATTTTAATAAATACGGGCCAAATTTTCTGATGTTTTACATGAACATTGAATCAATACAAAATATAACGGACAGCTGTCAAAATATTCCAGAATTATATACAGTTCTAATTAATACATGGATACTATATTCAAACCCAAATTATAAAACACCAACACGCTTCTTTGATATAAGAAAACAAATGATTTGGGGAAACAAACATATTAAGTTTAAAAATAAATACCTATGCTTTCTAAGTTGGATTTAATCGGGAATAATCTTTATAAGCGATATTATAATTGAACATGGTGAACTAGATGAAAATGTAATATTAAGCAAACTCGAACCCAAAACAAATTGGATATCAGAAATTAACAGAAAACCTCTATACCTATAACGAAACGTTCTCTATACAATAATCTGATGAAAAACAGATCTCTAAAATTTTATGCCCATGGGTTTTGGAATCACTTAAATATATGCAATGATAACAGACACAAACAATTTAGGTATAAACTACTTCATAATATAATTCCAACACATCAGATCATTCACAGATAGAAAATTAGCGATAATGATAAATGTAAAGCATGTAACATTAAGAGAGACATTGAGCAATTTTTTGTTAATTGTAAACAACTCGCCATATTTTGGTCGCAAATTCAAAACATCTTTGAAGAATGTGGTATATCCAGGAATATACAAAACTTAACTTCAATAGCTAGCGGTTACAAAATTGAAAATATTGAATATAATGATATCAACAAGATATTTAGCATAATAGGATTTTGTATCTACAAATCATACTTTCTTAGCAAAAAGCGTACAAAATACTTTAATATTATCAGACTATTCCAATCTGAAATGTATTTATGTTCTCAATATCTGAAACATACTTCTTTTCCGGTACCAGTTTGTAACGAAACTTACTAATTTGTAGTCATATTTACACTTTGAAAGCCTTTATTTCTTTGACGTGTTTACTATACTGTGTGTATACGTGTAAAATTGTTTTTATTATAAAAAAAAGAAAAAAGAAAAAAAGAAAGTTGTATTGTATTATCATATTTTGTCGTTTTAAAATGAGATTGTGTTGTTTATCTAATCGCAGATCCAGTCACTGATGATAACAAAGTAGTTGCTCTTAAAACATATGATTTATTCCTGTAACGCATTATTATTTTGTTCCTCAAAATAACACATGTAAATACATGTATTTGTTGCGGCTTTTTCAGTTGTTGTTCAATTAATCGCAGATTCAGTCACTGATGATTATAAAAAAGAAGTTGCTCATAAAAATACAGGATTATATTTATATTTGTAATGCACTAACAGTTTGTTTCTTAGGTTTGACAAGGTAACAAAACATTCATATAGTATAGTATGTCTAGTTCAATTAAGACATACAATGATGAACCTCGTTCTCATTTAAGATATTCAACCGTCCTGAACATACCAAAAACATTTGAAGATAGTTATCTCCAATATAAATAAAGTTTCATAGATGATGGAAAATATGTTACCTTAATTTTATCATTAGCTGAAATATTCAAATATTTCACCATAACAATTAGATTACTGATACAGAGCCTCAATGTTCCCATGATAGTCCTTCTAAGTTGGACTTGAGATACCAGAAAAACCTGCCAAGGGTTCATGTGTCTAATTCTTTTTCCTCGTATAAATGTTGTTTCTTTACATGAAGACATTTCTTTCTATTTGAAGTTTCCAATGCCAGTATAGAATGAATATGTTTTCATGTCGTAACGTAATTAACACAACATATCTAATTTAAGTCAATAACTTTGGTGTAACGATGAACAGTTCAACTTTTATTTCCGTTGATAGAGTGTATTTATCAAACTACATGTACATATTCATCAAGTGTAATATTTAGTTATCATTAAGCCATATCTAATATATATTTATCATGAGCGACGCGTGCAAGTCTATTAAAATAAGATCGTTTATACTTTCTTAATTTTCGTTACACAAATGTGTTACAATTGTATATAAAACTTATTAATAAAGTTAAATATATTTCTTTAAATTTTAATATGATTTCATGTTTATTAACAACTGTGTATTTTACAATACGAGTACACATGGAGTACAGTTTAACAGTTTATTGAGTCCTAGTATTCAAAGGCCACAATACAATACTTTAGAACAGTGAAAATTCGTAAATATTATAACACAAATATATTGGCAATGACAATACACAATATTAGAATAGCAAAAATAATTTGAAAATATGGAACAGGACATGAACATATATAATACATAGTTACATACTATGATTGTAGATACGTTAAACAAATGCCATTTTAGCTTAAAAGTGATATGACGATGAACTGAAACGAAGCATCTTAATATACACACAAAACATTATGTGTAGTATTAAATGACAACTGTATTGTATATTCAGCCCAGTACATTGTTTCGGAGTTCAAATGCTCGTATTAGAAATTCTACCACCGTTGTAACAGCATTGAAAGAGATATCTGATATAATTTTTATATATAACTGTTGAGACGCTGGCTTTCTAAAACTATCATACAGAGGACATATAACTAGAAAATGTATTTCATCTTCAATCCAGTAACTATTTTTAGTTAAACAATAGCGACAAAAGCTGTGATCCTTATCTATATCTAAATATCTCCCTCTTCTCTATCATACGTTCATGACATGAACACCTAAAATGCGACAACACTTTATTTTGTACAAAAGATATATCCATTGTCAAATATGATGCAGGATTATTATAATTTTTAAATTTACAATTTTCCCTTGGATGAAGGAATGTTTATCATCATGTAAACTTTGTATGTACGCACAGTCACATAGTCCCGTCGTAAATACAGACATAACAGTATTGATGTTTCCGACCCAGTCTGCATCCCAGGCGTATCCGAAACCATAACAGAAAGTATTTTAATGTATGTTGTCCAGGTTGTCCTCCCTACTTCATCAAGTCTCCTGAGCATGACATAACGCTGTCTGGGGTAGCGCATTTCGATCATACAAGTTAACTTTAACCAGTTTTTTACACTGTTTGATAAAGGAACACTGCCACATTCACTAAGTGCAAAAACACTTGCAGACTTGTTTCTTAAACATGCAATGCGCTTACAAAAGTTAATATGTAATCGTTCTTTTTTCAACACAAGTCTGGTATCCCCAAATCTGCGATGAATATGTGAGAACTGGTTTTACACATGAGTCGAATAACTTAAACGTGTGATCAATACTGAAGTAACCAAAATGTTTTTTGGCAACTAAGGATATGATTGACAGCTTTGTTCGAATGCATAGATAGAGTCATTTGAGTTTTTGTCCATGATAGTCGAGGGTGAAGTAAGCCCCTAAATATTTATAATTGGGAACGATTTCCAATATCGTTCCCCTGTAAGACCAGCGTTCATTTGATGTAAGTGTCCCTCCGTTCCTCAATACCATTACCTTTGAGTTTTTCTTCATACATGTATAGTCACAGAAGTCACTTACTAAGTACGAGTACACATGGTGAACAAAGAATAAATAAAACACACGAACACATGTCATCTTCCTCGTCTATTTCTGTATATTCATTGCTAACCTGGTGACCGCAAAGCATAGTTCACACATGCAACGTGTTAGAGGGCAATTACGTTAATAGCCAATCAACATATAAAATGTATTGTAGGTGGTAGATAAACCTCCATGGGAAACAAAACTAGATCACTTACTTGAGATTTATTGCATTCAATCAATAGGGTTATAACGTTTTAAGCTCTCTGTGAAATAGTTTCTTCTGGAGGAATCCATAGCCTTTGAAATTTGTAGTAATCGACATCCGTCCTTGGCGTTCTGTGAGGTAATTATTACGACCGACTTACTGTTGTCAGGATAAATGAACAAACAGTACTGGTATCCTACCAAAGAAACGCCATAATAAAACTTAATAGTGTTGAAAGCCGCGCCAACATTATATACTCAAACAAAACTCAATATTTATAAATTACTAACAGAAGCATCAACTGAAAGTAGTACACATAGTATGGAGGTTTTCTCAAAACTAACTAACTGCATACTAACTACTTACATATAAACATGCGAATTTAGAGTCCGTTGAATAATGTAGCATTTTTAAATCTTTGGCATTACACAATGTCTGCGAAACGCAAATGTACAAAATAAACCAACCCTGATACGATTAGATGAATAATGTCAAACTTTAGGCAACTGCACTTCGATGTATCTACTGATATTGAATTACACATATAACGAGCCGTATACTGATGTCGACATGTTGAGACATCTAAATGGCAAACTATATATATAGCGAATTGATATCCGCGATGACCATTAATAAATAAAGTCCCTGTTATCTGTTACGATCAGTTCTGAAGAAGCTTTTTGCGATAGATACAAATTTTAGTCTTTTAGTCTCACGACACTCTGTGTTATACCTTCAGCAAAGCCATTACCTTGCTACTGTTGATGTATTTATGATAACAACCTGTTGGCAGTATTATGTGTTATTTATATCGTCGAATTGTTTTCGATTTATTAATGTCGTGTGTATACGTATTTATTGCAAATTAAGGCTATAAGACTGTGTTTTAACTCTCCCACTCTCAGATGTTTTTTGACGCATAAGCAGCAGACGACTTTTAAAAACACCGTGGCATTAAAAGAAAGTACTGATAATGAGCAAGTTTACCTTTGCAACAGTTTTAAAATCTATTTGATAATTGTTTTTTTCATTTATAGAGATTTGTGGCTAGATGTCTTCAAAGTCTTCTAATGCAAAGTGGTTGTAAATGGGAAAAAGGTTTATATCAGTTGTATAATATATTTTATTACATCATAATAGTAGGGAAATCAATGCTTGAATTTAATAATTCAATTTCTGCTAAGGGAGTGAATTATTTCATTTAAAGATATTTGTTGCCCATATGTCATTCTTCTAAAATTCTCCCTCGGATGATTCATTAACCCGGATGCATAAAAATTTCGCGCCTTTTCGAAAAATTGTGATAAAATAATAAATGTACTATTGAGAGCAATTTATCAACATGCATCAAAATCCTACCTCAAAAATTCGAATAACAAAATTTACTCTTCATGTGTTTGAAAAACAAACGATTCTTAAATGTAATACCGGATAAACTGTGATTTTTAAAATATCTTAAATTAGGTGAATACTCGCTTATTGCTTATAGTTGTGGTTTTAATAAAGCAGCAAGCGAATTGTTCATTTTTACTTTTTATATTATTTGAACCTCTCCATGCGAAAACTAAACATTTATCGTAAGTATTACAAGTGTACACACTTATTGAAAAATACTGCTTTACGGAGGTTTTAAATGAAACCTTGAATTATTAGATGGCGAAGAGTACCGAGCAAGATCATACTAAAATCTAAAAATAACCAAATATACTGTTTGCAGGATGTCCATTTTACAAAAAATATGGAAAATATTATACATACTGAATGGCAGTATGATTGTTTATTTAGCTTCGGGAAAAGCAATGCAAGAGGTGTAGCAATACTTTTCAGTAATGACGTCGATTTTACCGTTCATAATCACATATCTGATCCCGAGGGTAATTACATAATTGTTGATATAACAATTGAGAATAATAGGTTGACTCTTATATCCCTATATGCCCCAAATAAGGACTGTCCCAGTTTTTTTTAATGATATAATGATTGCAGCAGACACATTCGATAATAACGATATGATAATCTGCGGTGATTTCAATTTGATACAAGACCCCAAATTAGACTACTACAACTATAAATGCATAAATAATAAGAATGCTAGAGAAAAGGTTTTAGAAATTAAATCCACCTATAATTTAATTGACCCATATAGAGAGTATTTCCCGTCTACTAAGCGATATACATGGAGAAAATTGAGACCCCTCCAGCAATCGAGACTAGATTTTTTCCTAATATCTGAAAGACTTTTATCATCCATAACTACATGTAATATTGAGGCCAGTTACAGGTCAGACCATTCAATGGTAACACTGAAATGCAATTTTAACCAGTTTGTAAAGGGCAAACCTTTATGGAAACTTAATAATAGTCTACTTTGCGATATAAATTATCTTAATATAATAAATGAGAAAATTAAGGAAATAAAAACCCAATATGCATTACCCATTTATAACCTGGACAACATTGATAATATTTCAAATGAAGATATACAATTCTGTATTAATGATCAACTTTTTCTAGACACACTTTTAATGGAAATTAGAGGCAAAACAATATCATATTCATCTTTTAAGAAAAAAGAAACTGATAAAAGGGAAAGAAATATTATAAACGAGATAAATAAAATAGAACAATCTCTAAATACTGATAATAATATAATACATTTGAATATATTGAAAGACGAACTTTTAACTTTGCGCAAAAATAAAATGGAGGGTCACTTCATAAGATCACGTGCACAGTTTATTGAAGAAGGAGAAAAACCTACAAAATTCTTTTGTAATTTAGAAAACTATAATTACACTAGTAAAGTTATACCAAAAATAGAATTATCTGATGGTAGTAGTATTTCAAACCAACATGAAATTTTGAAACAAACTAAAAGCTTTTATGAAAATTTATATACAAGTAAAGATGATCATCTCATAGATGTAGATTTAGATACAGAATGTTCAAATTCAAATATTCCAAAATTAACAGACATAGAGTCATTAGAATTGGAAGGTTTAATTACTTATGATCAAGCTTCATTTGCACTTAAAAATATGAAAAATAATCGATCGCAAGGTTCAGATGGGTTTGGGGCTGACTTCTTCAAAGTATTCTGGGGTAAAATAGGTTTCTTTGTTGTTAGGGCTTTAAATTATGGTTTTATTAAGGGTGAACTGTCAGTTACTCAAAAACAGGGTATAATTACACTTATACCAAAATATAATAAACCTAGACGTTTTCTAAAAAATTATAGACCAATATCTCTTTTAAATTGTGTTTATAAAATAGCCTCAGGTGTAATAGCGAACCGAATAAAATCAGTTCTCGATAAACTTATACATGATAATCAAACAGGATTTATTTCAGGGCGTTTCATGGGAGAAAATATAAGAACAATATTTGACATTATGCACTCTGCAGAAGATAAAAATATTCCAGGACTAATACTTCTAGTCGACTTTGAAAAGGCGTTTGACTCTTTATCTTGGTCATTCATTCAAAAGGTTCTTACATTTTTTAACTTTGGGGTTAGTATCAAAAGTTGGGTAAAAGTTTTATACAATAATGCAAACCTTGCCATTAATCAGGGAGGTAATTTATCAGAATTCTTCTATATAGGTAGGGGCTGCAGACAAGGGGATTCTCTCTCACCTTATATTTTCATTCTCTGTGCAGAGATATTAGCAATTAAACTACGTAATAATAAAAATATAAAAGGTCTTAACATAAATAATAAAGAATTTAAATTGTCACAGTTTGCTGATGATATATCAGTTATTTTAGATGGTTCACCATCATCACTCAATCAAACTTTAGAAGAACTTTCTTTCTATGCTAGTATATCAGGATTAAATGTAAATTTTGACAAGACGCAGGTAGTTTGGATAGGGGCAAAAAAATATAGTGCAGACTCAATCAAAACCAAATGGAAACTGTCTTGGGGAAGTGAACAATTTAAACTATTAGGTATAACGTTTGATGTAGATTTAAATAAGATTCAAGATATAAATTACAAAGATAAAATCTCGAAAATACGTAATTCGATAACATTGTGGAAAAGAAGGTATCTTACACCTTTGGGGAAAATAACAGTTATTAAAACATTACTTTTACCTATTCTTAATACTCTTTTCCTTACACTACCTAGCCCTAGTGAGAATAATATAAAACATATTAATAATTTATTTTTTAATTTTTTGTGGCAGGGACCATCAAGAATCAAACATGAAGTTATAGTAAAAAAATATTGCGATGGTGGGCTAAACATGATTAATCTAAAAGCCTTTATTGCATCATTAAAATCAACATGGATTAGGAGATTGATTGTTAAAAATGGGCAATGGCAACATTTAATCAATGACAAGATCAATATTAAACACATTTCTAATCTTGGGATAAAATATTCTGAATCCTTAGTCACAGATATAAGAAACCCTTTTTGGAAAGATGTAATGAAATCATATGTTATGGTATTAAAAAGTACAGTTAATATAACTGATCATTCATTACCATCAAATATTTTAAAGGTTCCAGTGTATTTTAACCAAAACATAATGTTAGGCCATAAAGATGTATTCTTTAAAAGATACTATGATAATGGATTAATTTTAATAAATGATTTTATAAATGAAAATGGTAAAATATACACATGTGAAGAACTTAACTTAATTTACAATATCAAAATGAACTTTCTTCATTACCATGGTATAAAGAAAGCAATCAAATTATACTTGAACAAAAATAATATTTTTGAATTAACATCAAAACTACAGTACCCAATAATTCCAGCTAATATCCAGCTACTTTTAAAAAACAAAAAAGGCTCAAAAGATATGTATGAAGTTCTTAACACAAATAAGACTTTGCCGACAGCGCAACTAAAATGGAATTTACAATATAATTTTAGTGAAGTAACCTGGAGAAATATCTACAAATTCCCATTTCAAAAAACAATAAATACTACATTACAATGGTTCCAGATAAGAATAAATCACAGAATTTTATCAA